>WEIV01000383.1:4971-27372 GCA_013390005.1 Calyptomena viridis | reverse complement strand
GAATACCAGGCATGGGTACAGTGGGGGCAGTAGGGAGTGGAAGCTGCACTTCCATCAGAGGTCCCAAGAAGGTGGAGAGCATTAAACTGAACAGCTTCCTTGTTTCCCAGCTTACTTGCCTACAGGAGCAGTGAGACCAGAACAAGTTAAGTATGCAGATATGTACAAGTGTGTGTGAAAGAAACACTAAAAAAGTTGTAAGTGAAGAACCAGATACACAGGAGTATGAGTTTCAAAGTATCTGTCTGTGTGTCACTATTTAGATTTGTACACCCCTTCATTCTGAAATCAGGTTAATTTTTCCTGAGTAGGCACAGCTTTCTTCTTCTCTTATTTTACGTGTGCTTCATGGCAATGACAAAGTAATTTCCTCAGCCAGGATTTTTGTAAAGGAAGGGGGTCAGGGGGAGATATGATACATGAAGAGTGGGACACTGATGACACTGAATCCTAAACATGCATCAAGATGTAGGGGACCTGAGTGAAAGAAAAAAATGGACCTGAAAGGAAAAGCTTATCTGAAAGGGTGAATGTTAGGTAGAACCAAATCTATATTTATACATTGCCCAACCAAGTCTTGGAAGGAGAGCTAGACCTTGGAGCACAGCAGTAGACCAAATTATAGACTGGGTCCCTAATCGCAATAAAGTTTATACCAGTCTTGCATAGGAGGGAGAGCTGTCCCTAAACAATAAAAATTAACATTCACAATCCTTGTTTCTTTTAAAAGAGGTAGCATGATTAGTCCTGTATAAATAAAGATTAACTTTTAATACTGAAGGAGTTGTTTGATTTTTTTCAAACCGCTTGTTTTTTTAAACTCTGCATTCAGGAAGATCTGTTAACAAGCTCAGCACAGAACCACTGAGAATCATTCATGAGACACTGGAAGAATCCACTGACTGGATTTATGGCTTTTTTTCTTTACTGTCTGACATCGTATGGAGTGATGATGATGACAGTGATGAAGGTATTTGTAATGTAAAGACTTCTGTAACTGCTCTAACTGCTGTTTTACATGCATTATGTTGGCTTATTCAGCTTTTAAGCTCGCAGACAAGAAGGTCTAACAAAATGAAAAGTGAACATTGTTGCTCATAAAACACCTACTGGCTATTCAAATCAGTAAATTGGTCTCTTTGTTAGATTTCATCTCACATTTAATGTACCATTACAGAAAAGCTGTCAGAATTAAATATTATCATGAGAACATCTTGAAGTAAAGAGCGTTAATTTATACAAAACATCAAATCCACAACCAAAATATGCATCAGGATATTGCTTCAGAGAATGCAATATTTCAGAGCTATTTTCTTTTAATCAGCAAGAATCTAAAGAACCCCAGAAAATATACAAGATAGATCAAGAAACTTTGATCTTTTTTCATTTACCCTATTGATGATAGGATAACATATTGAAACAAACTAAAAAAAAAGAGGCACTTTAGCTGAAGTAAGGGCATTTTTGATTGTATATTGCAAATAATTCAGTTTACTAGGAATTATGTTTCTGCCATGATGGTAGAACATCTGACATAATCTGATAAATGAAAGTAAATTGCTAATATTTTGAGTTTGGAAGTAACTGTCCCTCTGTTAACAAAAAAAAAAAAAAAGGGAAAAATGAAAGAAAAAGAAAGAAAAAATTACCCCCCCAAAAAACTCCAACTACTTCCCCAGTATAAGCAGAGTAGTAGTGGATCATCATGTCACATCATATTGGTCATTTTGACAAGTGATAAATGTAGGAGTGACATNTTCACAGCAGTTTTTTTATGTTATATTTGGCTATACCAGAATATAATTAAAAAGCAACATGTACTGAAACTGAATTCTATCTGTTTGTCCACAAACATCAGAAATCATCAAATTTCTACCTTTTAAATATGTGCATGATCTTTTTATATTAACATCATATATGAATGCTAATAGATAGGCTGCTACACGTGAGCGTGTGAACTGGGCATCTTATTCTGAGATATGATTTGCAACTAGCAGAAAGCCAGTTTATCATACAGCTGAGAAACAGAAAAGATGAAATATAGATGAAATTCAATCAGTGTTCATTTTTATAATTTCATACCTCCCAAAGCATGTGCAAGCTTTCAAATACTTGAATGTGTGTTAATGGCAGTAGGAAAGGCCATAAAATACCTGACACAGAAAAATTCAAGACCTGAATGCTCACTAGATGTTTGGAAACCTTAGTCCTTTGGCCCCAGTGGAATTTCATCAATATCCACAAGGAGTATGAAAAGGCAGTGAGGTGTCTTACTGCACTATATCATAAAAGTTAAATGTATATGAGCACCCTGCCCACTCTGCACTGCAGTCAGTGCAGCTTAGGCTGCACACTGGCTAGAGTCATTCAGGTTCAGTCCTTCAAATTCTGTGTCCTACGTGGAGGTGGAATAATATAACACAGCAATCAAGAACTCTTAGTTCCACTGAAGTGGACTATTTTTTGCCTTGGATTTCACTGGAAACACTGCTAGATTTACAGTCTTGCTAAACTGCACATACATTTCGTCATTTGAAACTTAAATAGAACCACTGGACTTTTCCTTAAAAATGGAAACATGCATAAAATAAAGGAAATTGTAAATTTTAGTCACAAGTTAATATTCAGCAGCACAAACAATGGTTTGGATGTTTCCTCAGTTACTACTGCACCTTGAATTTTATCTACCCTGAACTCTATGGTGAGAGATTCTTTATGAAAAATCAAAAAATCTCAGAATAGATGCTTGTCATTTAGCATGTAAGGAGGAAAAATTCTTTGTCAAAATGAGCCAACATGAGGAAAAAAAAAAGTGGTTTTTTTTCTAAATATCTTTTCTCTGACGTGTGTTTTTTTCTCTTGATTTAGGTGAAGTGGAATCTTCCCTGAAAAAAGGTTAGTCAGTTGCTTTACTATAGAGGGAAAATATTTTGCAACCATTTTAAGAATTAACTTGTATATCTGTGATACAAGTTCTGTCATTAGTTGCATGGCAGTCTACTAACCTTGCAAGTTGTGCTGTAACAAACACATTAAATGAGAAACTCAAATAATAATATTTTCTGTGCTGTTTGCTGCTCTGAGAGAATTCTTGACTATTTTATTACCTGGAAATTTTGAAAAATTATAATGAAAAAAAAAACTGAGTTGCAAAACTATTATCTGTATTTTTGCTCTGCATGTGGGACTCCTGTTAATGCCAAGGAGTTATATATATATTTCTGGATAGAAATAAAAATCAGAAATAATAATATGGAAAGAATATTTAGTGAGAAATAATGATGAGGTGTTGTAAAAGCATTTTACCTTGTGCCAGCACTGAAGCCCAAAATAAGAACTGCTTCTGAGTCTTCTGAAAAAATTACTTAGCTATCACTGAATTTTTAAAGCAGCCAAGTGAAGCCAATAGGATTTGTAATATAAATCTTTATAGATATTGAAATTGTTATGCTGAAGCATAAAACTTAAGTTCAACTTCTATTAAGCCAAAATGAAAATGTATGAGAAGGCTTGAGTTATTGGTGATAAGATGTAAAGATTTTTAAAACTGGGGTTTGTTCTTTCTCCATATTGAGCAAAGGTTGAGAATAGTAGGGTGTGTATCCAGCCTTATGTGATCTGAATCTGATATGCATCAAATTCTTAGGAGGTAAATGCCCGCATTGAAGAATCCATCACCCCAGTTACTGCTGAGGTTACAATATAGTTTTCTCTGAAGTTAATTGGAACTGGATCAGGCTTCTACTTAATGACATATTTTGTCGGTCTCAATAGGGCATCCAAGTAATTAATAGGCTTGGAACCAGGGGCAATCATCTTCCTACGGATGATCCTTCATTTAAGGAAAACTTATAGACAGTGTAGGAAAACATTCCACTTCTTTACTCCATCAGTAAGAATACTAAAAGGTTCAGCATCACCCTGTCTCTCCCCCCAAAGTAAGAAATGCATTGTTAATTTTACAATGTGTGCACAGGTTCTGAAGATGTAATGCACTGTTGACAGGGATGCTAAGTACATGGGTAGAAGGTGTTTTCACACCATAGACCAGCGTAGCTGGCCAGACTGGGAGTACTGTGAAGATACTTCATGACCAGGAAACATAATCCATAAAAATATTATGGACACTACCATGCTCAGCACTGCAATCGCTGCTTCTCTGGAAATCAGTGGCACACTCAGGCCTTACCCTTTGCATTGGGACACAAAGCTGTAGAAATAGAATTCAGAGAAGCCGTCCAAAGAAGATGGATGCTTAAATTAGTCAGTTGGAAGTGATGAGATGATTGTTTGGACCTAAAAGTCTTACATCCAAGGAGCTGAGTACCTAGCTGCTGGCTTGGAATGTTTTCCTCACTATTCAAAGCTCACAGCCTGGCTCTGGAGATAAATCCTGAGAGGGTCTTCTATCTTTGGTGTGAAGGAAATGGACAAGGAGCTGGTAATTCCTCTGGATCTGGTATCTCACAGGTTAACTCAGCTACAGTGATGTGAAAGGACACAAATTCAAATGCACTTCATCTGCCTGAGCAGTAAAACAAATTTTGAATGGGATTTTTAACTTCCTGGATGTGTGCTCAAGATTCTTCCTCTATCTTTTAGATGATAAGCATTCTTACCTTTGTCTCCCTGCAAAAAGGTGCAAAAAGTCCCTTGACTGGGACTGTTGAAGATAGTATTCCTTTCCGAGTACAGCCATAAGCTTTCACATGGCAACATCCCCAAATAACTTACCATTTCCAGGTGACTGGAGGTCTACATTTCATCCTGGCAGCTAAGACCTGGCCTTGTTTATATTTGATTTTTGTCACCTCTTTTAATGGGATACAGAAATACAATATATGTGGCCTGAAGCCACCAGTTCCTTGGCAATGCCAGTGCAGAGTACTGTGTGTGTCTGCTCAGTGACAGGCAGCTCTGAGCCCCTCATAGCTGTTCCTGTCTCTCTGCAGACTTCTCTTAAAATTGTATAAACATCAAAGAGTCGAATTGCCAGTGTCCAAACCTAAACAGAAATTTTCTGAGAGCTCCGTGATATGGTCTAAGCTTTTCTGCTTGGGCACAGTGAAATTTGTTCCCAGGGCTAAAGCTCATGAGTGCAGAAGGCAAAGCCCTGGGAGGTGAGCCAAGGGCTCAGGTGAGCTCCTGCAGGTGGCACTCTCACAAACATCACAATCTCTTGCCCCAGGCACAAAGTGCAGATCTCTTTGAGTAGCTTTTCTTAACTAATGTGTGCTGTAAGCTATATGGTCCAGAAATAAGATTTCCAGAAGAAAAACTTTCTAAAACAAAACAAAACATATTAGGGCATTGCGTCAGTTGTTTTTCCCATGTGGCTGCTGTTAGGACTGGACCCAAAGGAGGACCAGCTACACAAATAAATCTGGACACTTCTTGGGTATCAAAAGTCTAGTTAGATCCATGAAATCAGAAACAAATTTTTGTTTATAATGTGTTCCCTCTCTACACATAAAAGGACCATTTCTGCATCAAAGTCTCTTCCACTCTGAGCAGCATTTTTATCTATACCTTTGTGAAGGATCTTTCTTTAGGTGACTCTTATGCCTGTTTCATTTGAACATTCCAAACAAGAAAAAAAAGGTCCAATGAGATTGTGCAGTACACTACTGCTGTCTCCAGAAGATGAACAGATCGACATTTTTCACATTTTTACAGAAAACCTCTCTCAAATTTCACTCTGGAAATGTGCATTATGGTTGCTGTGCCTGATTTTTAAGTATTTGTATTGGATCTAACCCACAGTTATTGTGGGTTATGCATAAGATAACAACTTTTCGAAAAATCTCCATACTTATTTTTAGTGTATGGACAAGCCTTTGCTCTTTTGCTTTATTGACTAGCAGGTTCTATGAATGCTAAAATGTTTGCACAAAATTTATTTTATAATAGAATATAGTAACTGAAAAAAGAAGAAGATTGCTGGTATCACAATGCAATTACATATTGGAAAAAATTCAAGGTGAATGGCAAGGACATTGTATAGTCATGAAAGAAGTAAATTCTAATAGTAATTATGATCCCAAAGAAAGCAAAGATCACTTTCCTAGAGATGTAAATTAAAAGCAAAGATAATAGAAGTACAAGTAATAACAATGGACTTCCATTGGCAATGGGACTAATATCATTTTCAGAATCCTTTAGAAAGGATGAAAATATCTCTCAAGAACCATTTTTATTGGAATTATTTTTGCCAGTACAAGTCTTATCACTAATATTTATCTTTAATAATTGGAAAAGAATGAACATTTAATATTGTCTGGAAAAACAGTGTTCTTTAGTGGACATAGTGAAAGATTATTCTGTAGGGGACTTTTCAGTCTTTAACAATGCATATTCTCAATGTACTAAAACTGTAGAGTATTTTCACAAAAGGCATAGAGAATTTTATTTCTTTCTTGAAGGTTTAATATGTTTTTGGCTTCATTTCTTTCTACAACAATTATGACTGACAAACCTGTTCATTTTTTCAGGATTAGTTTCACCTCTAGAGACATATTCAATTATTTGACAGCTGTATGTTTTGTCATATTTTGGTCTTTTTTAATAGAAATTACTGCTATAAAAAAATATTTCCCTTTTTTTGTTGTTTCAATGGACACTGCTGGCATCAGTTGTGAGTTTGAAAAAGAGTCGGGAAACCTAGTGCACAAAATTAGAAAGATCTGTAAACAGTAAGCAAGTGCAGACACTTCAGCATTGACAACCATGGTTTAAAGGGTCGTTATTAAACTGTAAGAAATTTTGATTTCAATAAATGCAATTCACTTAAAAAGCAGAGTAAGAAATAAAGCACCATCATGACACTGTTATCCATCTTTGTATTACCAAAATGTTTTTTTATTGGCATGAGATTATTCTCACTGACAACCAAAAGAGACTTAATTTCCTTGAAGTAGACAAGGATCTCTATTTTCTGTGAGTTAGCCTATGTATGAGATAGAAAAATGCTTTAACAGAAATTTCTGTTAATGGTTGCAAGAAATATTGTAAAATACGAATAAAATTTTTGGCAAAGCACCTTATCCTCCTGTCTTCAGTTCAAATGAGAATATCATTGCCTAAGTAGCTGAAGACATGCACGTCTTAAAAGACATGGCAACTTCTAAGGGTATAGTCAGTCAGCAACTCTGGCCAAGGTGCATTTCTCTCAGACCTGACTCCAGACGCCCACCCCTATTAACTAACCCCTTCTCCACCCCAAGGTTAGGACAGTCAGAATTTATACAGTATAATCTATCAGCTTATTTAGCCCTGGATATTGACAGTGCTAACAACAAACAATGAGCTCCCAAAAGGAAGGGTTCTCAGGCCAGATAGTTCCTCACATTTCTTTTTAAGAATGATCAAGAAAACACCTACAACAACTTTGTTTGGAATAGGAAAGAGGTAGGAACAACCTGCTTAGAGAAGACTGGTAGGGGATTTGCTAATTTGGATTTGAAATTAGTTTTGGTATAATAGCCTGTAAAAGTCTAAAAAGAACTGTTTTCAGTATCCAGGCAGGGTAGGGAAAACATACTGGCAAATATTTGTGGTATTAGTCCCACAATTGGTAATGTGTGTTAGGTTGCTTTTATCTATTTAAGTACCTAAGAATGTGTGATCTGACTCAGTGGATAGGGCAGAAGTCCTTATTGCTGCCCAAGACTGACCAGTGCAAATGCCTCGGGAAGTATATCAGAACTGTTAAAAGCACAAAAGAGTTTTCCATACCCCAAGCATTTTTCCCAGTGAGGGGACACAGTTTTTGCACATCTGTAATTCATCCGCCACTTTCTGGCTGTTTGGAAATGGACTAAAAATAATAAACTCAGAATACCATAGATGCAACTTGAAAACTGTGTTACCAGTGTAGTTGTCATATATATATATATCTCTCTTAAAAAATAATTATGCAGTTTCATTCATCCCTGAAGTATATACCTATTTGCACTGGTAATGCCTTCTGAATTCAGTTTCTTTTATGTTGCTGTATGGTAATGTTCACTTTTCTGTATATGAGTTGCTATTATAGATCTCTAAAAGGCTTTCACTGTCTCCCTAGGCTACACTTTACTACAAAGCATTTTGCATATCTTTGTGTAAAGTACACCCTGTGTTAAAAGACAGAAATCATTGATTGGTTCAATTCTCACATGTAAACTGCTTTTCCAGATATGTATTTTTTGCATTTTTCATTTCTTTGGCATCCGCTTCTGTTATTAATGTTCTTTTAACAATCTCATCTTATTTTACTTATGCCAATCAATACAGCAATAGCATATCCACCATGAAACAGCATTTTATAATGGAAAGAAATTATTTTACATATTACCCAGATGAAAAAATACTATATGCCACCAGGGAACAGGAATGCTCAACTATAGTTCTTTTGCCTATTGCAGAATAGTGATTGGATTTCAACTTGGGTTGAAACATTTTAATCCAAATTTACACACTATATTTTAAAAGACAGAGAGAGAACTGTGAGCTACAAGGCTGGTAGGAACCCTGGACAGAAGTGTAACAGAAGAGAGGTTTGCAGCTGCCTATGTTATCCTCTAAATAAGGGAAAATCTTAGGTGAAGCTATCCACTCTCATTGAAACCTTCATTAGTGCCCTGGCTATGGAACATTGTGGAGGTTCTCACTCTGGGAGAAGAGGGTGGCATTAGGCAGATGCCCCACTGACTGGAGCATACTGTGCCTGAGACAGAGTAAAGGCTTGACATGGAAAATCAAAATTTTTCCAAAGCTCAGATAAATCTACAGCATTAAAACTGGGGGTCCTGCGTATTTCTGAGTGAACTCAGATCTAGTCACAGATACTGCTGTGCCAAGGAGAGGATATAATGGACTTTTATTGCTTTGGGTACGTATTCAGTAGAGTAGAGGGTTTGCACCAAGAAGAATGAGAAATGGGCTTCTGTGACTCCTGTCGACAGTAGTGTCATACAGCAAATTAAAGAGACACTGTATAATTCTGCAAAATATGAAATATTGAAAAAAGGAAAATTATAAAAAAAACCTTATTCTCACTGTAAATTGTATTTGTGATTTCCAAAGAGATGGATAAACAATTCTGAAAACAGAATACTTAAGAGGCAGTGTGGCCTGGTATCTCATGCAGTGGATGACACACAAACTGCTCAGCATTTTTATCAATAAAATCAATTTGTTTCATTTTCAAGAAAGATCTTATGACATATGCCTTCAGGAAAAGTTATTATGTACCCCAGTCTGAAGTTGCTACGAATCCCCAGAACAGAGCAAGGTCTAAGAAAATACTGGGGGTTACACTGTGCTATTAGCAAGCTGGTAGGGAAGTCATCTAGTAAGTAATATGTGTCACTCAGCACAGTGAATGCTGGTATTCTGGCCTTCTGTTACACTGTCTTTGAGTCCTGGATATAGGCACACGACATTAATTTAATTCCTCAATTAAATATTTCCTGTTTTGTTGTTTGTTTTTTTTCCCTATGCTTTTTTCCTGTTCCAAAATTTTTTTGGTTTTGTTGTGGGAGTTTTTTTCTCCCTCTAAAGCACAGCTACGTGATGTATTAGTAGTTAGCTAGAAGTTGCTTTAGCTTTCTTTCTTCTCCTCCTAGCCCCACAAGGATAACTGTCACCCTCACCAGCTGGTACTCTCTCGATTAAAAATAGACATCAGCTGCACAATTGCAAATTTCTCCTGAGGATACCAACAGCAAGAGAGTTGACTATAATTCTTCATTCAGACAGCATCTAAAAACACATTAAAAATGACATCTCCCTCCTCTTCTAAAGCTCTTAACATCACCCACTCTTGCCTTGCCCTCAGTATTTGTTTCCACCAACTCTTCCGGATAATCAGCTGCTTATTACAAATTAGTCTTGATAAACTAGCAAGGATAGAGCCCCAGCAAGTTCCTGGCAATAGCTGTAAGGATTTTAACTGTTCAAATTATTAACCTCTGGCTCACCAGATCTCTGAATTGGACCCATTTTCCTTTTCACACTTAGATATTTATAAGAGAAAGAATATCAAAGTGCTGAAGGAGTATAACACTCTCTTATCTGTAACAGATTATGAAAAAAAGATGGCAAAGTGGTAAAATTTGCTTAGAAAAAAAATGTATTTTCATTTCACATAAAATTCAACATGCTTAATTATCTCTTAAAAACACTAGATATATTAAAACTACATTTTATCCTCACTGCAGTATTTAAGTAGAAACAGGATGTCTTTAAGCATGAAGAAATAATGATGAATGTCAGAGCTCAGTGTTAAATTCTCTGTTCTTTTGCTGACTTTCTGGGTCACATCAATTAAAGCATTCTTGTGTTTCAAATGGGGATAAAAATCCTTTTTATTTCTCATTTTGTCTCTCATATCATTGACATTTTTAGTATGGTTTGCTGGGATTTTTTAAAGGTATATTTCCTCTATAAGAAGGAAACTCAGCAGAGGATGATGTTTAGGACCTATTTTAACAATACCAGAGTGCTAATCATCGCTTTATCCTCTAATGAGGCAAGATGCAAGGCTGTCCTTTCCCACCAAGAGAAGAAAGCTCTCAAAGTTTGAACTCCTATGTTACAGAGATGGGATATTTATGTTGTGTTATAACTCCAAGTGGTACCTAAAGTAATTCATGCAAGCTGAAGCTCATAGATGCTATCATAATACAATAAAACTAAAATAGCTAAGAATAATGCTATCTATGTTAAAAAAAAAAAGACAAAATATAAAATCAGAAACACAAATTCAGACAAAGACAGGAACCAGGAACCAGAATTTCCTCAAGCCCTAACATGAGGAGCTGTGCTTTTCATTCACACTGATATAAACCTGCAAGTGCTACCCACTAGCTCACAGAGATTCAAGGGACTGTCTCCCACCCTGATTTTCCTGGAGCAGAAGTGCACATCCAGTGCTACGCTGTCACTAGACACCATCAACTGCTGTTAATGAAAATTAGCTGGGTGAGGAGTGGGAGAAGTTACTGCCCAGACTGCCTGTGCAGCAAGGATTTTCAGTAAAGCTCTCCTACAAGCCTCTGCTGATTATGAGGGTCTGCTTTGGGTCAACAGTATATACAGATATCTGTCTACTAACTAATACTGCTAATATAGTCAAATGTGTCTCCTTTCAGCACCTTGAAATGGTCAGTGGGAAAACTACTAACTTCCCTTCTTAGAGTTATTTAAAATAATCAACCTGCATGTTCTCTATATCTGCACAAGACCTGAGCTCTAGAGAAATTAGCATCCAGGAGTATCCACATTTAGGGAAATAAGGTACTTATCCATTCAAAACCCAAGAAACACAAGGGGAAAGATAATTTTTCATTTCTGCTTAATAACTTAAGAAAACAAACAATAAAATACAACTTTTTAAATACATACTCCCTTACAATAATTTAATAAACCTTGCTGTCATCTCATAAAGAATCCAGATGGTTGCTGTGGTGACAAAGATTATCCTTGCTGCTGCTTGATCCTGTCATTTTTCTAAAAAAATTCATAGTATTTAGGATTTATTAACAAAGTGTCACATTGATAGAGATAAATTACATTCTTTAAACTGGTCGTGTAACTCTTCTATGATATTATAACCGCTTTCTCAACTCAGCAATAAAATATGATATGATTACTAGAAAATTAAGGCTATTTGTCATAAAAGATAAAGCAGAGAGTATCAGAATTCTCAGAACAACAACTCCAATAATCTAATGTGTTTCCTTATTTTAAATATTTTTAAGTTAGCAAATAGTCACTATTTTCTGTCTTGTAAATTGATACAGATCAGCTTATATTGAGACTAAATTTATTTGTGTTGGGAAAATTTGGATTGCAATGTATCAAAATTGATGTCTTCCAGGCTGCAATATTTTATGATGGTTCAGACTATAATGGGGAGTTTGTCAAGAGATCTTAATGATGAGACACTTTGCAATATATAAAAGCATATATGCACACACTTGTGTATTATGAAGACATATTTCACTTCAAGGAATTTGTGTATGGTTTTTTTGTGATATGTGGTATCCTAATTGGAGCAGGAAGTTAGATGAGATTCTCGGTGCAGCCCCAGAGAAAGCATCTTTTTGTGCACCTTACTGAAATATTTGTGTGAAGAAATCACACAAATAGCTTCACTGCTGATACAATGTGAGCCTGATTTAGACCACCAGCTCTACAGTCATTACTCCATACATATTTTGCAGTCAAACTAGTAATAAATTTCCTAAATCCACAGTAATTTTAAAGCCTTTTTTCCTTTTTTTTTTAATTAAAAAGGTTTATACTTGTTTTTTCAAGAAGAATAGGTCTGTTTTCTGTAGTGAGACACATAACAAATGGTGAAAATGCAGTGGAGCTTAGGCATTTTAAGGCAAGCATGGAATATGTGTGTGTGAATGACTCTGCCTGAAGAATATGATTTATCACTTAGTGGGCTATATTCATGTCTGGATGTAGGGTGACATCTTGAATTGGGTGAGACAAGTCTCCACTGCATGTTACAATGTAGAGGAAGTGACTCAGTTTTCTTTAAGTCCCAAGTCAATTTTTGGAGGCAATCTGTAGCAGCAACATGTAGGATGGAGAACTGTTCAGATGTGCCCAAAATGAGGGAGCAATCCTGTGACTGTTCTTGTCTCGCATCATTCCTACCACTTATGCCGCCTAAACTAATTCATGCATTCATTTAGGCAGAAGTGGGAAAAGTTTGAAAATCCAGCAACTGGATTCTCTCAGTCAATAGAAACAAAATATTCTCACATAGTTGAAGAAAGAAAAATAATACAGGCAGAGCTCAAGTACAGTAAATCAGTAAAGTATATTTCTTCGTAATCACAGCCTTTGAGGTTTATAGAACAATAAATGAACTACACTCACAGGCTGAAAAGAGCGAGATGAAAACTGAAAAAAAGTCCTTTTAGCTTAATGGCATCATATAATTAACTGAGTTATGCTGCCATACATTAGTGGTTAACAGTAATATGTATTTTGCCTTTTCTTACTCTTTATCTTGGTGAAAAACTATTCTCCCTATCTGAAGACAACGTAGGCTGATTCCATAGAATAGTTTGCATAGCAGAAATGATCATTATTTCAGATGCCAAACACTATCTAATAAAAACATTCTGCATTTATTTTCAAGGACCTATGCAAGGATTTGGGGAGGGAAAATTCCACTTTCTACTGGATTTCTTTGGCAATGTGCATCCTGTTACAACTCGAGAAAATAACTAAGATTGTAGGTGAAAGATTTCAGTTGTCTTCAGTAGGCATTTTAGTAGCTCCTCGGAGTTGAGATGTAATAGGCATAACTTTTTCTCTGTCAGATTAATTTTGGGGTCAGTGTTCTTGTTATTTAGACCCTGCAGACAAAATGTAACACTGAAGTACAAGGAGGCATCTCCCAGTCTAGTGAGATTTGCATTTGCTTTCATCAAAAACAAATTTGATGCAGTATTTTATACCCATTTCCTACTGCAGGAAATATATGCACAATAACATAAAAAAGGCACTCTGTATAATTTTAATGAATTTATTGCACACCTGTAATAAATGCCCTTTGAATTTATTCAGCTATGTGCAAACAGGGCTATTATGCAAGCTTGATTTAATTCTGATATGTTTTTTCTAAAATTCAACATTTTGCATTTTTAATATTATCTGGGTTTTGGCATAATAAGGATAGTAGAAAAAAGAGTTACAGAGGTATATAGAGGGAATTTAATATCAATATTACAGTTGTTCAAAAGGGATGGCACAACAAGAGCAGATAATTACTGTACCACTTCCTCTTCTAACAAGACAATTCTCAGTGCTTTGGTATACAGCAACATTAAAATGTCATTCTCCAAGATGATGATCCCTAACCTCAAAAATTATATCTCTCTAATTTGTAGACAGCATTGAGTCTACCTTTTATTGTGTGTTGGAGATACCATTTCAGTATGCAGGCTTTAAAAATTTTAGAAAATGTAACAAAAATAACATTTTTTTCCTTCCAAAGGTAATTTGGAAAACACACAATATTAATCTTAGTAAACCACTGAAGACACATACAAAAAATATTTAGTAAAAGCATGTTTTTTCTGATTCATTACCAACACATATTTCTGTATACAGATCAACAAAATCTATTCTTACCTTTAAAAGTAGATGTATGGCTCAATTAAAAACAGAATAATTATTAAATAGACACTTACTGCTGTGATTTTATCAACATGTATTGTCTGTGTATATTACATAAAATGGAACAATATTGTATATAATTCTGAATATGGAGGCAATAACTCTGCTGTAGTATTTGAAGCATTAAAACTTTTTAAAATTTTTTATTATGCTTTTGTGTGTGAAAATTATTTTATTATTGATAAATCTGCATTGCTTTGTTTTCAGAAATTGATAAACAGAAAATGGAGAGACATGAAAAACGAACACCAGGGAAGGGTAACTGTGGTTTTTTGTCTGTTTGCATACATATATGTAATATACAGTGTCTTTGTTAACTACATGAATTACCACTGTTTTATTATAAAAGTATTCAAAAGTCAGTTGGCGGAGACTGCAAAAGATCAAAAATTCATGTATATCGTAGCATTAAATAAAAAGGTTTTTTTGTTTGTATAGCTATGTTGTAAATGCAAATTCTTAATAAGATTCTCCTGCTCAAACTTTTCCAGAAATCTTTCTTCTAGCAAAGGTGCAAGAAAGTAGAGTGTTGATGAACTTCCTCTGGTGCAAAAGGCGTGAAGTATGTTAGGCAAGGAAGAAAGCAAATTTAAAGGCCAGTGGGTGCCATCCAAGTTAGGAAGTCACAGTTAAGAGCAAGCCAGGTGTGTATCAGAGATAAGAAAGGCCTCAATTTTAAGAACCTGCTCTTTTTCAGACTGTTTAATCTGTTATAACTTTCCAAAAATCCACAGGGGAACTGGTTTGAACTGGTTTTCAGAGGTCAAGTAAACAAAGAAGTTTTCTGGGATATGTGCTGACTTTTTGCCTAAGAAAGCTCTTAGGTAAAGGTTAGGCCATATAAAATTTGATGAACATCCCTCCGATGAACCAGTGCTGTGCTTGGTGATGGCAGGAGGAAGCAAGAGGGAAGCTCATTAAAAGCAGTAGGTATACACATACATCCTCCCTCACAATTACATTAACTTCTCTATGTATTCTTTCTGTGTTTTTGTAGTATTTTACACCTCTAGAGCTAGCTTTCCAGTTCTGTGCTAATCAGGGTCATCTGGACTGCCTAGAACTGCTTCCCAACTACTTAATAAATCATGTTGCATCAAAATTAATTTTTTAGGGTACCAGTGGGCTAGCTAGGCAATAACAAACTCAGATACATTAATAAGAGATCCAAGCTAAGGTCTTTTCAAGCACAGTATTCTAAAACCCCAAATGTTGTTGCCATTTTGATCAAAACAGCCTCTTGTGTACCATTTCATCCATACAGAAATACATTGCTTCATATAGAAAAACATTAATGTTGCGGAAACGATTACTAAGAAGTTATAAGATGCCAGGAAAAAAAAGCATTTGGGTGTCATTAATTAAGTCCCTTTATGCATGTGCCTGATAATGCAATCTTTAATTATAAAATCAGTTACTAAAGCATAATACAAACATTTTTTTCCTATATTTTGTTTTCATGTTTAGTTCCAAAAATGCAACTTCTACATAGGAGGATCAGTTACAAGAAAACATTTTGTCTGTTCTCAGGATAGAGGCATTATAAAGTTATTAATCTTTAGGGAATAAAGGCATTAATGATAAAGGCATTAATCTTTAGGGAATTTTACTGTTATCTTCTAAAGTACCTTCAGGAAGTATGCACAAATACAGTCTTTTACTGTTTTTAATGGGAAAAATCCAGAGGTAAAATGAATGTTTTTAATAGCAGCAAACAATGGAAAAAAAAATTCAGTCCTCCAGCCAAACATGTGGGGACACTAGAAGTGTAAAAGTAATTTAATTATATTTTTTTGAATAGTCAAACCCCGTGATTCCAAGTCCCACAATTTACAAGCTATTTCCATCTATAAACTTCATTTTGGAATGATTGAACTGAAGTATGAGGAATAGTTATAATGAATAAAAATCCCATATGGAAGTGCCTGAAATATAAGATTCTAACAGCATTGAGAGCCAGGCAAACTTGTGCCCTAAAATTTTCTTTTAATTAAATATTTTGATAAACTACTGGCAATAATGCCCATTTCAATTACTATAATCAATTTAATCCTGGACAGAACGAACACTCTAAGAAATAATTCTACAAAGTAGTTGGTCATGCTTAAGAGCCCTGAAATCAAATTATTTCATGATGATATGTATACATAAGCACAAATTCACTACGAAATCCAGTCTTTCCAATTTTGTATTTGATTTATTAGTACTTTCACAAGTGGCACCCTGGACTATATGAGCAGGAGCTTGCCTAGTCAGCAGAGGCAAGGGATTAAATACACTCCTGCACTAAACCCGAGACCACATCTAGATACTGCATCCAGCCCTGGGCCTCCCAGTTCAGGAAAGGCATCCATAAACTGGGGCGAGTTCGGTGTGGGGCCACTGCGATGGCCAGAGCTGGAGCAGTTGTCCCAAGGAGAGAGGCTGAAGGAGGCACTGTGAGCCTGGGGCAGCTGTCTATGACTCTGTCATTTTGTGATACTCTGTAGATTTTGCAGGACTCTGAGCTGCTGCTGAAGGCTGTTTAAGAAATAGGGCTTATAATTGTTATTACTGTTACTACCAATGAATAAGAGGTAAATGTGCATTATTTTGTCAATAAGAACAACAATAAAAATATCAAGATAAAAGTATATGTAAGCATATAAATTTTGTCTAGTGGAAGGTCCAATGGAAATTTCTCACTTTTATGGAAAACTGATACAAACAGTGAAATGACTTGTCCTGTATTTCTGGGAAATAGTTCTAATTACAACAGGCATGGAGAAGGAATGGGAAAAGGTTGATTTACCATATGGCTTTTCCCCAAATCAGTTCACTAATACATTGCTGTTGGAGTGAGGTATGGAAGAAAATAATTTAATGATGTCTACCTCTGACAGATATATATTAAATCAAAATGATTTTAGGACAGATACTTGTGTGCCTCTGAATTGACACTGGCCACTCTGAATTTTTTTCAGAAACTGTATCTGATTTCAGTCTAATTTGACAAATAAAGTTCAGGCATTTCAAGACTATTTCATTTACTCTGCATATCATATTGACTTGTTAATAAGGCTGTACTGATAATACAAATACTAAACATCACAGAATAAAGCTCTTTGTATTTTAGAATATGGATAAACTATGAGATTATAAAGACAAATATAATTTGTTGCCATAATTTAATTTGCTGTAGCTGGAAGACAAGTATTTGAGACAGCTAAATAGATAAATAGATCTCAAACACACAAATCCGTAGTATACTAGAAACCTACATAATTTGACCAAGTTAGTAAATTAAATGGTATATTTTTGACACAGGGGATGTCTAGCCTGATTTCCTAAGGTACAACTATAAACATCCCTGCATTAACTTTAAACCAGGGAACATGGTACAGATAATGATGTAGCTGTAGTTTCCTTAAATTATTGATTTGGACCTGGAAGTTTGTACCCCTCTCCAGATCACGACCTTCTTCGTTTGGTTTTTTTGTCAGTGTTCCTTCAAAAAGAATTAAATTATAGCCATCTACAGTTACTTTACTTCCGAATGAAAGCATCTACACAGAGATTTAATGCCCTCTAACTAATGCACTCGAACTTCATTGTATTAGTTCATTTATCTTAACTTTCCTGAGAGTGCTGCTCTGTAGACAAGCACTTAGTCAGTTAGCTGGAGCAAGCAATCTCTGCTGCATGCTTACTGCACTCATCACCCCAGCTTTATACTAAAAAGCAGCAGACTTAAGACTTACTCAGCTGGAAACTATTTTTACTTTCCTTAGGTATGGAACTAGTGCCAGCTTACTACATCTCTTCTTTTTGCACTTTCTGTTTTGGGATGCGGAAGGTCTTGTTGGAGAACTTTATTGGAGAAAAACTAAATCACATCCTCTTTCACTATATCTTTAATTGGATGCAAATAAAGCCTACTATGATGACTGATATTTGGAAAATCCTCTCACATATATGCTATGCTTCTTGGTTTTAATTTTATGTGAAGTAGATAGCAATATTAACTTTGAAATACATTGTTAATCTGCCTTAAAATTTTCCATTATAAGTTCTTATTTTAGATTATTTATAAATTTATCACACTCCAGTCACTGAGGATGAAATTTCTCATGCTCTTCTCTTTGCCTCAGGCTGAATTTTCATTTAAAGACATATAAAAATGTTTCAGCAATTTCCAAAATCTAGGTTAGTGAAAATTAGGTTGGGCTGTTATATTTTTTCCAATGCTAATAACGGTGCACTCTGAGTTTATGACTTTTTGGTATTTGCAAAGAAGTCAGAGAAAATTTCTTTTAAGTTGTGAAAAAATTTTAGCTTACACAATTGTCATAAAACTAGTTTTAGTTATACTTCTTAATTTTTTTTTCTGGAGGAATCTGACCTCCTATTACCAAAAGAAAAGAGGCAATCTTTTAATTACAAACTGTGTCATAAAACAAATAAATGGTTGAATTAAACTTGAATGAAAAGTTTTAGTTTCAGCATTTTTCAGCTGAAGAGTGTGTGACTGAGCAGCCTTAAAAATATTTTTATATACTTTTTTTTTAATATGGGAAAGAAAATCCGATCAACTCTAATTTGTTTCACAGAAACATGGCGGTATGGCCAGCCTGGCTTATTCTAAAACCTAATGTTTGCACCTAGTGTTGCAGGCTTGAAAAAGGGCATGTATTGAGCCCTTTACAAAGAAATAGATATCCAAGTGACAAAAAACGGAAAAGATCTGTAGACAGCGGTGCATTTTCTATGATAGAGCTTTTAGGACTACATATGAAGCTAAACATGAAAACATTTAGGGGAGAGTTAATATGCTAAGAAATATCCCATTTAAATTTGTCAGATCAAAAGCTCCAGTGGGTTTTGGTGGACTTGTGATTGAAGAGTCAAAAATGGCCAGTCATCACGGTCCTGAAACATGAACACTTTAATTTTTGGCAGCACCTGCCCTTCCCTAATTAGGAAAGCCGTAGCTCTGACAGTGTCCATAAGAGGTAATGGTAAACATTACAATCTGAGATTAGCAACCTCTGAAGCTATGAGAATATCAACACACAGGATAGGGCTCTTGAACTAACCAGAGATCACCTTCAGCCTATAATTAAAAGGAGAAAAATAGCTTATGCTTATGCCAGCCTGGTTTCTGCTTATCCACATTCCAGGCTCCCTGCCCAGATACATCAAGTTTCTTTTATTTCTCAAGAAGGGGCCAACCAATCCTTTCTTCATGTTTCTAGCTGCAGTCCACACAAATATTTGTATGTTTATACAACATGTATATTATCATTATACCATTTTAAGAATGTCAAGTAATCTTAAATTAGATTTTTCTGTCCACTGTCAGTTCTGCTTACACTCAGTTCAGCTAGCATAGCTCCTTTTGTGGTGGTATTTTTTTGTTTTCTTCTGTTTTGTTTTTTTTCCCCAAATCATGCCCACCAATCTCTCTTACACAAGTAAGACATCCTATAGCTAAAAACAAGCTTTCTGATTACAAGTCTGTTCTGCATAGTTCAGCTGTATTTTTTGGCGTAGAGACTACAAGGGCTTTTGTCTGAATGTGCAGAAACTCATGTTTCGCTCACATTGACCCTCACAGAGCAGTTGTTTGCAAAACTGTGCTCTTGCCCCAGCCAAAACTGACAACACACTGGCTTGAAGAGCCAGCATCTGCTAATACAAATGTAAGATGTAAAAGTATGCTACAGTTTCTGCAAAAACTACTCAGTTTAATTTCTACATGGTATATAGAGAGAGGAGAATGTTTTTTTCTTGGTATGCTGCTCAATGTCCTAAAGCACTTGAATGAGTTACAGTCTATAATTAATTCAATAATACATTGCTGGTACTGCTACATTCTTCACAGCCTGGTTGCTTTTTAGTGTAAATTTGCTGTCCACATTCCTAAGGCTTTGAAAAATATCCCTTCAATCTCTTTCCACTGCACTGCTATTTGTTATCAACAATAATTTACCTGTTATGGCAGGAAATGTATTTGGATAATGCAAACACATGTAAGACATAATGAATTTACTGAATGTTCAGAATAATTTTTCTTAAGGACAAGGACCTTTTATTAATGCAGAAATACTTAAACAATAAAAAAATGTTTGCACTTCTGTGAAATGACATTCACTACAAAGCTGATAAAATGAATGGATAATAAAGCATTAATGCGCTGGTGCATAAAGCTCACTGTTGTATTCTAACCAAAGTATTGAGAGGAAGATAATTTTTCTGAGAAATTGCAAAATTCTAGTCTTTTAATAGTACAGGTTGAAAAGAATGAAGAAATGTTTTTGCGTACATAAATCATTAGGATGTGGGATAGAACCACATCAAAACATGGTCTGAAAGCTGAGTGGGCAATGGAGTCCATAAGGACTCATGTTTGCCTGCTTCTAGCAGGACATACAGTTGGTTGTGTTTTGAACAGCTGCTCTTCCTGAAGTTGCGCTCTGATAAAATGAGATGTTTTCTTATTAATCCATCCTGTGACGGAAGTACCAGCTAAAAATAAAGAAAAAATAGCATAGAGAGCAATATATACTGAAAGGTTTTATTGTTAAGAATAGAAAGCAATGCTGTCAAGGACTGAGAATAATTTCTTCTGTCAGAAATCTTAGAGCCAGGGTGATTGTGTAATGGTACCAAAAGAAATCAGACAGATTGGATTAAGGTTGTTGAATAATCACTTCTTTCAGAACAGTATAGTCTAACATCATATTTCTCTTGGACTTGTAATTAAATATTGACATTAAGAAGGTCTATACATTGTCAAGTACCTGTGACTCAGAGCTAAAATCCATTATTTTCATTTACAAATGCTTTTCCTTGATCATTTTGGTGAGAAAATAAGTGTACTTAATACCTCTAGATTACAGATTTATTTTGAGCTGGGTTTTATTTATTTATTTGGCTAATATTTATTTATTTATTTATTATTTGTAGCAATTCACAGAGACAAACCTGAAAAACAAGAAAAAATTGAGGGGAAGGAACCCCCAAAGGGTATGTATTCAGCATTTGATATTCTTTATCTTTTTACCANAGGCTAAGCTATTGACTCTTAGAATGTTCCTGTAGATCCTAATTATGTTTAAAGATGGAGGAGGTGTTGTGAATGCCAGCTGGAAGGAGAACAAGGATTTTAAAAGCACTTTGAGTTCACCACTCTACAAAATGTCTGAAGTTACATTCAGAGATTAATGAATAAGTCTTTACTGCATTATTAACCTATGTAAAAGACCCACCAACAGGTGCCTTTTTTTATTCTTATGACATAATCACAGAATATTCTGCATTCCTGAGTAAATCCAAGCAGAATATTCCCTACCATTCTTCTTTTGTTTCTAGTTAGATATGAAATTCATGATACTGTAATGGAAGTTCCTTGTTTCCTCATGTTTGTCAAAAGAAATTGTACTCAACTTGGATGAAATCTCCACAGAAGTCAGAGTTAAAGCTAGCTTGCAGTTTCACAGCTGATTTTTCTGAAGTGCTCTAAAATATAAATTCTTATTTTTCGTTTTCTGCAAAACTATAGTGTAATTTCCTAAAAAAAAGTGAGGGCAAAATGTTCTGTGAACGAGTGGATAGCATAATGGAGTTTCTACTGTCATAATGTTAGTCTTCACTTCGTACATACTGAACATCTAATTATGGTTCTGAGATCATTGCCGGGGACTGATCCCAGCTAGTGTCCATTACTAGCTATCTGTACCCATGCTAGCTATCCATATCAATTACTGGTTATCCATTTCAAGCCAGCTGGCAAGTGATAGATGTGTCATTTGTGCATGTGATGCTCTTATGCTCCAGGATTGATTCCAGGGTTTTTAGAACCTGTTTCTGACAGACTATGGGGTGGACCAGGTGAAGTCATCTTTCTATTGCAGGCAGCAGCATTTACTGTGAGCTCTGCCTTAGGTTTTCTGAAAATCTCTCTGTAGGAATTGACAGACAATTGCAAGAGATGACACTACTGTAGCAAACAGCTGAGACATGTTACCATGGCAGTAACTTGTTAGCCAGAGTTGGCTGCTCACACCCATGTAGTATGATATACGCTATGCAAATATGCACAGGATAGCTCAGGAATAAAAAAGTGTGCCATTTTGTCTTATAAGGCTTATCTTGGAACTATTTTTGGCTTCTTAAATTTTTCCACTTTTTTTTTTTTTTTTATTATTTGTAACGCTTTTTTTTCTTTCC
>WEIV01000382.1:18710-42196 GCA_013390005.1 Calyptomena viridis | reverse complement strand
TTGGGGGCAGAGATGGTGAATGAGATGGCTGCTGCAGGCAATGNGGCAATGGCCGGAGGCTGTAGGCTGAAGCAAAGGTGGCAACTGCAACAACCGTGGCGGCAGCGGAGCAGCGGGACTCCGTGTCCTCGGCAAGTCCAAAGTGGCACATGTGCAATGGTGGCAGCTGTTTATAAAGGGCCCCCTTCTCCCCAGAATTCTTTGCAACCACACCTGCACAGTTCTCTGAACCTCTCTCTGTTCCACCCTGTGGGCGTGGTTTTGTTTCATCACACCACTTTTACTGGATGGCTGCCAAAGCCCACCTCGTCCCCACCTCCGCCCTGCCCCCGCTCAGTTCGCACATGTGGGGAGCCGCCTGCCCTTGCTCTAGCCACGTGTCTCGCTCGCACTGCCTGGGATGGTTGCTGGCCTGCACTGCAGCAGCAGCAGGAATGCCCGGGGGGCCCGTCTGTTTCTGCGTGCGCTCTGCCACCGGAGCCACCCCTGCCCAGAGCAGCGGCGGCAGGTGCATGGGGCNAGGGGCGTGGTGGGGGGGGATAAGTTGGCCCCCCAGCCCCCGCCGCTGAGTGGTGCTAGTGGCCCAGGCCCCAGCCCACCACGGCCCCGCTCTGGGAACCAGCCCTGCTCTGGGAACCAGCCCACACAGACACCGCTGGGCTGTCCCCTCTCCAAAGCAGCGTGCAGGAGCGACCGGCAGTGACGGGGCTGGTGTGCCGCCATGCCGATCGCACCCCTGCTCTTCGCCGCGGTCTCACCCGGGCTCCGGAAGGAACCCAAAGCAGCCGTGGTCCTGGCCACCACCAGTGTGGAGCCTGCAGAGAGAAAAACCCCAGTTTCCCTGGGTCCCTGCAGCCGCAGGAACCCCAGCATGGCTCCAGCCTGCTGCAGCCCCAGTCCAGGAATCAGCCCCCGGGGAAGCTGCAGGGAAACCCCCTCCACCCCATGCTCTTTTCTCTTTATTTGACAGGTAAAAGGAAAAGTTCCGAACACGTTGTTACAACCGTAACATCTTGCTTGCTTGTTTCTAGTAAGTGGTGTCTGTTTCTAACCATTTGGTGGTTTTTGCATTTCGTCCCTGTCACATGCAAGCGTTTATACTTTGAGGCACTCCTTTTAAATAGCCTGTTATTTTTTATGTAGCTTACTTTGATGAAATTTAACTTTGGAATGTCAAAAATGTATTCATTCTTATAAACTTTCACAGGCCAGTGAAAGTAGAGTACTCTAGGTGTCTGTTCACGTACTGGTCTGATTTAATATTTTTATCATAAATCAGAAGAGGTGACAGGGTTCAACTTGTCAAGTTTGCAGAAAACATCACATTGTAGAGAACCAGCTGATACAGAGATCTGCAATTTGGAGTGACCTAGATAAGCTGGAAGAGCAGGACAACAGGAACTTCATGAAATCCTAAAAATAAATGCAAAATTCTACACCTGCAAAGGAAGAATTCCTTGCAGCATCACTGTCTTGAGGAGCAGCTCTGTAGAAAGGGATCTAAGGTTTTTGCTGTACAGCAACCTGAATGTAAGTTAGCAGTGCACCTTGGCTGCAAAGAAAGCAAGTATCCTGGGCTGTATTAACAGTAGATTTGGGGAAGGAAAAGGATTATCCCCCTTAATTTGGCATTTTTTAGACCATATCTAGTCTCCACTTGTCATAGACTCCCAAGCACAAGAAAGTTATCAACAAGCTGGAATGAGTTCAGTGGAGAGCCACCAAAATGGCGGGGGGCTGGAACGCTTACTGTGTGAAGAGAGGATGAGGTGTCTGGGCTTGTTAAACCTGGAGAAGAAGCAGTTTCAAGAGGACCTTATAGCATCCTTCCAGTGCCAAGGAGGAGATCATCAAGAAGGCAGAGCCAGGTTCTTCACAGTGGTGATTGGTGGAGAGGACAAGACAGTGGGCATAATTTGAAACAAAGTTTGGTTGAGATGCACAGTGGGATTTTACTGCTCCTGCATTAATGTTGAATTTTTGGCCTCTTTAACTTTGAACTGATTGACATGGTAATTCTAACATTCTTTTAATGTATTTCCTAAAATAAGAGGAATGGCTAACTGGAAAAAATTAGGCATGTTTTGGGCTGCTGCTGTTCCAATTAGAAGGTATTCGCATTCCATGGATCTTGAGTTAGAACGCTATTCGTGATGTACAATCTAATAGTGTTGTTGGACTGTATCTGGTCCTGTGGTTTTGGGGTTTGGTGTTTGCAACTTATCTGTCTTGATGCAAAGTAATAACCTGCAGGATTATGGAATCAACAGGTAGTCATTTTTTCAGTGTTAATGTTCCAGCTATTCAGAAAACAGATTTAGAAAGAGTGTTATGAATACAGACGTGAAAACAATCTTAACAGAAAATATGTATAGGTAAAAACAATTCCTTTTCAGGCACTTCCAGACTTGCAAGTGTGTAAGTATAAATGGAGAGATGGAAAATATCATTAGATCTCAGTAAGTAACTTAGAAACGTCAAATACACAGAAGCCCTACCTTTATTTTTTGCTGCAAGTCACATAATATTTAGTCTTTCTTTTAGTGTAGAAACTTTATTCAGACTATTAGTGAAACATGCTGTTGTCTGAACTGTTCTTAAGTTGTACAGGTAGTAGTATTTCCTCTGTTATCCTCAAACATATTTTTCAATTTTAATTTAGTACTTCCTGAGGAAGCTCTCTTAATCTCTGATAGTTGTACCTGATTGTAGCCCTCTTTCATTGAACTTGGAATAAAAAAGATGGGTTTCACTGTTGTTCTTGCTTGCTTTAACACAAGTGTATCACCTGGAATTCTCTGTAAGACATATTTTGATTATCAATAATTTTAAGAAAGTGACTCGTATACCTCAAGTGAACCAAAGCTTTCTTTAATTTATGCTCTGCTAACTGAACTCCTTCACATTTCTGATTTCACAGTTGAGAAGTGATTCTTTTCTCAGAAAAACATGAGAACAGTCATACAGATTCAGCCAAGGAAGAACTGAGGAACTGGGCAAGTGTATATGGCAGTTTTTCTAGTATACTAGCCACTTGAGGTTGAGCAGCATAAGGAGAAACCGTCTTTGGCTCAGGATTTACTGGCTTTCAGGTTTGTTTTTTTTTCTTTTCAATGAACATCTCCAGATTTCACTTGAATGCCAAAACTTTGTGTCTGCAGCATAAAATGGCAGCATTTAACAGCTGGTTATGTCATGAACCATGTCCTGTTAGTTTTGAGTATTTGTTGTCCAAGACAGCTGCCTGTTTCTAATGTTTCAGGCATAAGTCAAAATGGAAGCTAGAAGTGGCTGTAATGTTTTATCCAAATTCTGTTATTTGCAATTGAATACAGTGCAAAGTATCTCAAGTGTATAATTAAAAAGTATAAAGTTAAATTAAAAGCTTCTTTATAACAAACACATTGTCTTCCATAATGAATACTGTTTGTAATAAATGATGGAATTGTCAATACAGAAATCTTTCAGAAATCTAGCACATCTGATTCTGGAAATATGCAGTAGCACATATTTATGTAGCATTCCTTTCTGATTGTGAATATACTTGTTCCATAAAGGTTGGTTGAATATTATGATGTGCTTAGTCATTTCAGCCTTTCTTTGGCAGTTTTTTTAGAGCGAGTAATAACAAATTGCCTTCGTGAGACAAGGGTACTTCTTCTGTTTATCAGCACAACATGACTGTTTGGTCCTCCTGAAAACTTTCAGAAGATATACTTGGGAAAAGTCTGAATTGTCTTTGATTGCATTTGTCAAATGAAGAAACAGCCGCATTGGAATTAGCAAATAGTGGATACTGTACTGAAAAACTTTTTTCTCTTTCCTTATATGGGTTCATAGATCCTTTGTCCATCTGTAAACTGCAGGCAGCAGCTGGCAATTTTGGTTCCAGCCAGGAATGTAAAAAGCGCAGTAGCCAGCATGTTACCTCTTTAAAAGCAGGTAATAGGTTTAAGTTAGGTTTTACACTACCAGGATTCTGGTAGTTTCTAAGCCCATAAGTATTGTGCTTAATTTCTGTTGTAATTTCAACAGAAATGCTCAAATAATTCTTAAATTTGATAAAGGTTGCAAAGCCAGGAAGGATTGGAGTTATCTTCAGAACAGCACATTTTACCTAGTCCTTTGTCGAAGTCAACTCAACCAAACTTAGACAGTAAGCTTTCTCAGCTGAGCAGTAGCCTTGCTAATACATCTGCATCTATAAAGGAAGCAAAAATTATCATTTCTGTGTTGTCAGGTGAGCAAGGATATATTATAAATTCTATTTCTATTTAGAAAATGTACATGGCCCAGGATCTGCTGACTTCCTGCCTCTGAGAGGTCCTTAGGAAAAGGAACAGCAGTGAGAACACTACACTGAGTATAGTGATTCAATCTGTCAAACTGTGCTGGGCATTAGGTAATATATTCGTAGGAGTGTCTTAGAATTTGAACTTGCTCTGGTGGGTACAATGTTCTTCTGTTGGTAGTGGCTGTCAGTTCTTATGTCAGTAATGGTTTTATGTTGTTGAATAAATGGTCTTTCTCTGTAAGTTTCTGTGAGCAATTTTCTCTATTAAGAAATTAATGTTCTCTAACGTGATATTCTGTTGCTAGGATTTCCTCTCTTTTTTCCATTTTGTCACCATTTTGTGTTTTTTAGAAATATTTTAGAAGTATTTTAGAATGTTTTAAGAAGAGCTCTTTGTGTAAGTGTGCTTGTGTTAGTGCATGTACATACACAGATACCAAGTATCTGACTGTATTTAAGTCCTTAAAAATAAGATAACTGTGATTCTTATCACAAAGAAATCTGTCATGCACTCTATGTGAGAGGGAGAGAGGCTTCCAGGTAAAATAGGCATCTGTCTGGCTTTAGGCCTGGTGTGGTTCCAGCTGTGTGGGTGTGCGTGGCAGGAGACTCATGTGTATGAAGTTTGATGTTTCAGGCTCTTGGTCCTGGGCAGTTAGTGTGCATTAGTCCTCTAGATTTATAGGAATTTTAGCCCTTTATCCAGCTCTAGTGATGGTCTTTTCCTGTGCTACGTGTCTTAAATTGTTTCTGCAAGGCAAGAAAGAGCAGAGGGTAGGTACGTATTTCCATCTTAAAGACTTTGTTTTTTGCTGGTTTGTTGTAGAGTCTGAGAAAGCCATCTTCATTGCTCTTCTTACAGATATCATCAGTTCACCGTTTTACTCTAGTTGTTTATTCTCCCTTCCCAATCTGAAACTTGCACCTTCTTGTTGTTTACTCTTGTTACGCCTGTATATTATGCATGTCAAAACAAAGAAGCTTTAATATTTTTCTAGGTAAGAACAACACTAAAATAATTGCTCTCTATTCTTTTTAGATGAGAGAAATAGATTCAGCTCTAGATGTGCTTTGCAAGATTGAATCATTATTGTAGCTCATCTTTGAACGTTATCTGCTGGGGGGTTTTTTCTTAATGAGTTCCAGAATTAAACTTAAGTGTTTGTGGTATCCTGAGCTCACATGGAAAGGTGACATAATATTTATACTCTTAGTTAATATTTTTCTTGTTTAATTCCCACTGGCAGAAATCTTAAAATTGTAATATTTAGCAAAATATCTATAACAAGCCATGAATCAAAATGTCAGATCCTGGCCAAGAAAACTTTTCAACATGTGATAGGTAGAAGTGAATGGACTTAACATCAGAAAGGTATAGTTTTTGTGCTGAATGAGAATAGTATATGTGGATGCAAGCTGGAACTGTACTCTGTGTGTGTCTCCAAGTGAGAGTCTCCGAGTTCCCTTTTGTGGGGACAGATGACACTGCCAAATGTCTGCTGAAGTGGTGAAGCAAGTTAGTGTAAGTAGTGAATGATGGTCGGAGACAAATGTTCCAATTACTTTCTGCCCTCCTTCTACATCTTTAGAGAGGGAAGGTAAAGTTGCAGCATAATCAGGAGGTCATTGGTGATAGTAATGGAGACTTGGGGCTCTTCAGTTATTGTGAAGTGGTTGGAAAAAGGTAACTCTTCATTGGATGCATTACAACTAAATGCCTGAGGCAAATTGCTTCTGAATTCTGGGACAGAAGATCCAATATAAACTAAAAGCAAGAGAGAAGTTGAAAGTTTGAGAGGATGCCATAGAAGTTTCTTTGCCTGGTATTTGTACCATGGAGAAAGAAGTAAAACAAATGAGAATATAGCTGTAAAAAAGAGATGAGAGTAGGACATAAATGGCAGAAAGCCATAATTAGGTAAGATTTATTTAATGGGCAGACTTTCTCTTACATACTAGGTTTGTTGGACATGTGACCACCTCTAAGTTTTTCATTATTTGTCACCAGGTGGTTTCTCTCCCTGCAGCCAAACTGTATGAGCATTCCCCATCCAGCTTCATGCAAAATTGACTATATTAGCACATATCATTGATGATGGAACAGTGGAAAAGAGACAAGGAAAATAGCCTCCTTTAGCTGAAACATCTGCAGTATCCATAGGCCCTAGAAGAGAGTCAAGAAAATAGAACTAGACGTACTGAATCAAGTAAAAAGATATATGCTAATGGTACACGGTGAATTTATCTTTTGTGTATGAGGCACAAACTGGAGAGAGGGAAAGGGAATGGTAGAAAGCATAAAACAATTTAGAAAAATCAGTAGATCTTTAAGAACCTGTAAGCTGGGTAAGGTCCTTTGGGACCTCAAATCTAAAACCCTTCTGTTGTAGGTAAGTATATCCTAAAGAATTCAAGTCACAAATTACTCAGTCTCCATTTTAACTCATTATGACTTGTAAATTTTGTTTTCCTAATCTTTTAATTAGAAAACTATTAAAGAATTTCATGTTCGTCTGAGCCATCTTACGTTTAACCCACGTTTATTTCTGATCAGTTTTTTGCCCTCGCTTGAACATTTTATAAAATTATAATAATTTTTCTTCATACTTGATACATTCTCTTACTGCATCATATTTTTATATAGAACAATTTTATCCCTTTTAGCTTTCATTTTACTAGGGCAAGTAAGTCAAACTTCTGTAATGTATTTCTCTCTCAATACATTTCCTTGTTCTCCTGATCATTGTAATGGCTAGCTCATCACCTATAACATTACAAAGTGTGCTTTAGATTTTCAGAACTTGAGTCAGCTTTGAATGGAAACATCTCTTTGAGAAAGAGATGCTAACAGAAATAATCATGGTATCATTTTCCCCAATTAAAAACTGGCAAACAAATGCTCATAATAATGGTAGGGCCTGTGTGTTCCTGGATGTAACAGCTGCCATGTTTTTTCACAGCACAGTTGTGTGCCTGCAAAGGAATATGCTAATTGTAGACTAAATCTTGTTTCAGTGAGGACATGGTAGAAGCTTTACTAGTGGTATATATATGTAAAACTAAATTCGAATGTAAAATAATAAAACTAAAAAACGCATGAGAGTTTTGGTTTGATATAGTTTCAAATTCAAACACAAACTTTGAAAAATTAAATAAAGTAGTGGTTTAAAAGAATAAGAGCTAGGTTATTCTGTAAGCAGAGAAAATAATCAAAGTTTCAACACAAAACTAAAAGGAGAAACTTCCAAGGGAGGCTGAGAGGGTTGAGGGTTATTCAACCTGGAGAAGAGNTCAAGATGCCGTTGCTCATTGCAGGGAACTGGACTAGGTCACCTTTAAAAGATCCCTTCCTAGTCAAACTATTCGATGAATCTCTGACTCCAGACATATGGGAAAAAATTAACACCTCAAAAACCAGAAGACTAGAGCATGAGCTTGACTACATAGAATGTTGAAGGGAATAGTGAGACGTGCTAGAAGTCATGCAAATTAAGCTTTAAGAAAAGTATTTAAAGACCCTCCTATCTGAAGTCAGTGGAAAGGATAATGTTAGATATTTATAATGTTGGAATTAAATGGTTGACTAAAATGGAAGTGAAAATTTCTGTCTCCATTTTAGATTAAAAAAATACAGTAAGACATATTAGAAAAGGCAGAAGGTTTCTGTATGTGTTAGCACCTTCAAAATCGAAGTTCAGATCTTGATATGCCTGTAGCAGAGTTGTCTGTATCTAAATGCCCTACAACCTGACTGTAAGCTACGAACACTGAAACTGAAGTGGGAATAGTGGTGCAGGTAGTTTGTAATCCTGTTGGATTATAAACTTCCTAGTTTATAATTTTCAGAATATACTTAAGTGGAAAAAATACCAATAAGAATAGAGGTGCAGATGAGAAATGACAAAAGACGGGGAGCTTACTGAGTTCAAATAACTTCAGATAGATGCAGTATTTTTACAGTGGTTTTATTGACGATATGGAGGCAAATAGACTGCTTCTTGGAGAAGTTCTGGCTTCTAAGTTGTTTTTCTTGGAGATTTTTTTTCAAATTGGTGCCTACATAGGAAATATGAGAAGGAAGGATAAAACTATAATAACTCGTCTGGGGACAGTGCTGCCAATGTTTGCTACTTGAGTTAGCAGATCACCTCCTAAACTATCAAATAGCAGCCTTATCTCTGAGAAATAGTGCAGGGTGGATTAAATACTGGAGGACTGGGAAGGATAAATGTATCAGTTGTCAAAGGAGAGAGAGTTCAATTGTCTTAATACTGATGTCCTAAAAAAAAAGTTTATAAAACTGTTTTTATTTATGTGAAAGGTAATGAAGAGATTAATAATTCCTAGCATGGGCTTATCAAGAATAAATAATGTCAAACTACTTTAATATCTCTCTCTGATAAAATAGTTGAACCTGTCAATAGAAACAAAGCAGTAGCTGTCATATATTTTTGCTTTATTTAAAACCCTTCATAAGTGTCTTTTGTAGCAATTTTGTAAGTAATGCAGAGTAATGTGATCTAAGAGAATTTAGTCTACAGTAAGTGCAAAATTGATTGGATTAGTATTTCTGTTGACTAATTGTCAATTAATTGCTCTCAGAATGAAAAGGTGTCTTGACCAGGGTTTTTCTACAGACCTGCCCGGAGTCTGGTTCCTTTTCATTTTTTTTTACGTAATGAACTTCAATAATGAAATAGAGAGTAGCTGGAGTCATTCTGCAGATGACACAAAACTGAGGAAGGACTGTGCTGGAGAACAGGATCACATTTCAGAATGATCTTGCAAAACTGGAAAATAATCTGCAAACAGGTAGGTTAAATTCAGTGACGATGAGAAGACATGACACTTATTCATTAATAAATCATAGCAATGCTTTAAAAACCGATTTGTTAGGGTTTTTCATTTGATAGCACTATACTGTATCACAAGATAATCCTGCCACTGGAATGTAGAGATAGAAGTGTAGCCAGTAAAATGAGCAAAGCCAAACTTTATTCTTGATTCAACACTATTGAAATCTTTGGTGGAATACTGTATTCCACTAGGGGAGACACGTTTCAAGGAAGACTTGAACCACTTTGAGGCTGAACAGAGGCATCACAGGTGATCAGAAGGTAGGAAGAATCCCTTAGAGGATGATTCATNACAAACTTTTTAGCAGGGCCTGTAATGGCAGGACAAGAGGTAATGATTTGAAACTGAAGGAGAATCAATTTCGATTATGTACGAGAAGTTTTTTACAGTGAGACTGGTGAAACACTGGAACAGGTTGCCACAGGTTGTGTTAGGATGCCCCATCTCTGGAAACATTCAGTGTTGGGTTGGGTGGAGCTCTGAGCAACTTGATTCNTTCAAATAACTTCAGATAGATGCAGTATTTTTACAGTGGTTTTATTGACGATATGGAGGCAAATAGACTGCTTCTTGGAGAAGTTCTGGCTTCTAAGTTGTTTTTCTTGGAGATTTTTTTTCAAATTGGTGCCTACATAGGAAATATGAGAAGGAAGGATAAAACTATAATAACTCGTCTGGGGACAGTGCTGCCAATGTTTGCTACTTGAGTTAGCAGATCACCTCCTAAACTATCAAATAGCAGCCTTATCTCTGAGAAATAGTGCAGGGTGGATTAAATACTGGAGGACTGGGAAGGATAAATGTATCAGTTGTCAAAGGAGAGAGAGTTCAATTGTCTTAATACTGATGTCCTAAAAAAAAAGTTTATAAAACTGTTTTTATTTATGTGAAAGGTAATGAAGAGATTAATAATTCCTAGCATGGGTTTATCAAGAATAAATGATGTCAAACTACTTTAATATCTCTCTCTGATAAAATAGTTGAACCTGTCAATAGAAACAAAGCAGTAGCTGTCATATATTTTTGCTTTATTTAAAACCCTTCATAAGTGTCTTTTGTAGCAATTTTGTAAGTAATGCAGAGTAATGTGATCTAAGAGAATTTAGTCTACAGTAAGTGCAAAATTGATTGGATTAGTATTTCTGTTGACTAATTGTCAATTAATTGCTCTCAGAATGAAAAGGTGTCTTGACCAGGGTTTTTCTACAGACCTGCCCGGAGTCTGGTTCCTTTTCATTTTTTTTTACGTAATGAACTTCAATAATGAAATAGAGAGTAGCTGGAGTCATTCTGCAGATGACACAAAACTGAGGAAGGACTGTGCTGGAGAACAGGATCACATTTCAGAATGATCTTGCAAAACTGGAAAATAATCTGCAAACAGGTAGGTTAAATTCAGTGACGATGAGAAGACATGACACTTATTCATTAATAAATCATAGCAATGCTTTAAAAACCGATTTGTTAGGGTTTTTCATTTGATAGCACTATACTGTATCACAAGATAATCCTGCCACTGGAATGTAGAGATAGAAGTGTAGCCAGTAAAATGAGCAAAGCCAAACTTTATTCTTGATTCAACACTATTGAAATCTTTGGTGGAATACTGTATTCCACTAGGGGAGACACGTTTCAAGGAAGACTTGAACCACTTTGAGGCTGAACAGAGGCATCACAGGTGATCAGAAGGTAGGAAGAATCCCTTAGAGGATGATTCATTTGTTTAGCCTGTGGAAGAGAAGACATAGAGTGTGGTTTTATAATATGTGAAAGCTGTTGCAGAAGAAATAAAGGAATAATCGCTTGCGTTGGTGATATCCTTGATAAGTAACAACAGTCAGAAGTCGCATCAAGAAGGATTCAAAGGAGATATTAAAGACACCTTTCTAAATTGCATTTAATGAAATAACAAAGTAGATTGTGTGCATAGGCTTTGAATTTTTGTCATTGCTAGGCTTTGCAGAGCTGGTTAAAGACGTGTAGCTATAGATTTCCTCACTTCTGAGAGTAAGGTGGAAATTAATTTTTTTTTTTTTAAATTGTTTGTTTAACCTGTATTTTTCTAAAAGTTTGTAACTGAATGACTGCTTAGAGCAGTATTCAAGCTGAAGTGAGATAACATCAGCAGTAACATTTACATGGCCTCCTGCTCGATTCACCTTCTTTGAGAAGGAAAGCGAGGAAACCTTTTCTCATTGTAAGAGGGGATAGGAATAAAAAAAGGCATTAAAAGATTGCTCCAAACTATAGAGATGTCTTTCTTTCAAGATTCTTATTCATATTGGCTAGTCAAAGTGATAAACTCTTCTCTTGATTCAAACATAATATATTTGATTCAAGAGACATTTGTTTTGAAATATCCTTTTAACGCTGTATTAGGAATTTGAATTCTAGCAGTTGTTATCTATTCAGATGACTTTTAGACAATATATTTGTGTTTATATAATCATAGCTTTCAGATAAAAATCTGTCCCTTTCTCTTACTGGAATTTGAGAGGTATCTCTTTAACATGATTGTCCAGATTTTGTTACCCTTCTAAGACTACTTTCTCCACTTCTTCAAGAATGGTCATGTATGTGGATTCTTTCCTGTAATCTGTATAGAGAAGAAGCCCCATATAGCTTAATTAAAAATTCATTGAGTTTTTTTGTTTGACAAAAAGCTAAACAATGCATTAGACTAAATTATCTATTACATTTTTATGCAAGACAGTGTAATTACATGAAAAAAAGCCTTAACAGAAAGAATAAAATTTATCATAGGATAGTGCTAATGCATTTATATGCAATGAGAGTAGGTTTAATTATCGTCCATTTAAGATTGGTATGCCTGGGGCAATAAATTTTAGAATAACATGGGAAAGTTTAATAAGCATGAAGCATCATAAGAACAATGTAGACTAAACCTTCCTCGCATCCGAAAAGCTGAAATGCAAAGAAGTTTTTATTTGTTGCCTCAGGTAAAAAAGTCTGTAGAAACAGATAAGTGATGACAAAGCTTTGATGTTAATAAACCCAAATGGAAGTAAAAAATCAAAGTGTGTAAATGGCTAGGTTATAAAAAGAAAGATGATGGAGTTATACCCTGTAATTAGGCGTAATTTGTGCTTTTGGCACACCTATTTGTCCTGCATGAATGAGAGGTTGTCTTATGTTTTCTTGTCCCTGTATAATAGAATTGCAGTACAGGCACATCCCACTTAAAACCTCCCTAGTTTGGGGGGAGGTGGTGTTCAATAAGTGTTTGAAAGCAACATGCATACTGATCCCCTTCTGTGAGCACTATAGCTGGTTTTCCTTTCCTAGTACTTGAAAAAAATCGTAGTCTGAGTGTTTATTAAAACCTTACAGCTAGAAACAAACTAAACATTTTAGAAAAAATGCAGCCAAGTCACAAAATTTGTTTCTACCTTGAGTATGAATAACAGACTTACGTGTCATACAAGTAAATTACATCAAAACTAGAAAATTATTAATCCAATTAAATTATTTAATGAGTTGTTCTATTTAGCAGCTGCATAATTGGTTGTCTCATCCATATTTTAAACTGTTGCAGAACAAATTGCCATTAATTAAATAATTGAATTTAATTGATTCCTCTCTTGTTTTATGGTATTTCTGCACAAGACATCAAATTTTCTGTGCTGAAACCTCTTTTACAACCATCTCTGCTGCCATGTACTGCAAAAATTTATAAGAAATCTCTTCTTCTACTTTCAGCGTTCCAAAGAAACAGGAAAAGTCTATAGATTGAGATTTTACAAGAGGCTATGTTTCTGTAGAGGTACCGGTTTTTAGTTTTCTGATTAGAAATAATTACTGTATTTTTAGACATGCTATATTCTCTGTCTTTTTGAAATTACTGTTGTGTGGTTCTGATCTCTCTAATGTGAAGTTCACAGCTCTCATTTGGTGGGATGTGAAATACCCTCACAGAGCACCTTTCATTGAGCTGTGTTATATGTTGTAGATCCATGAGATGCAGTGCAAGAATTGAGTGTTCCTGCACTGCAAAGCCACTTGGTGAAGCTTATGTTTCTCTTATACATGAAAATGTGTGAAACAAAGTGAAAAAATTAGTGTAATTTCTTTTTATCTTTGTTTTCTATGTCTTCTTTTTTATTTAAAATTTGAGTCTGATGTGTTCAGAAGTTCTCAAATAATTTCTGTAAATGTTGCAGCATGGTTGCATGGCCCTCTGCCTCCTGTGGATCTCCTTCTGTCCTCTGGTACATCCTTGAAAGGGCATTTGCTTCTCCTGCAAGTGCATAAATCTACCCCTTTCTTTGTAATTGCCTTTCCATTTCATGAAGCCTGTTTTAATAAGTCTGCCTTGAAGGACAAACTCCCTTGTGAGGAAAAGGGCTCTCTAATGATTCAGAGCTTTCCTTTCTCTTTGGGTGGGGAGGTGCTGCAAATTCCATTTCTGGGGGTCTGTGCTCATTGAAGGCTGAGGGATTCCTTCCTTCCACTCCAGTGTCACTCCTGATACTGTTGCACGCATCTCTTCCTACTGGTGGGTATTGGGTCTGGCTGAGATGGAGTTAATTTCCCCGTAGCAGCCCTCAAGTGCTGTGCTTTGCATTTGGTAGTAGCTAGGAAAGTGTTGATAACACACCAGTGTTCTGGCTACTGCCAAGCAGTGCTGGCACAGCACCAGCACTGCCTCTCAATATATTCCTTCCTTCCCCAGCTAAGGGAAGGTCCTGGGAGGGGGCACAACCAGGCCAGCTGACCCAAACTAAGCAAAGGGTTATTCCATACCATATGATGTAAGCTCAGATATAACAGCTGAGGAAAGGAGAAGGAATGGTAGGCATTCGTTATTTACGATGTTTGCCTTCTGGGCAACTGTCACACGTGCTGAAGCCCTGACTCCTGGGAAGCGGCCAGACATCACTTGCTAATGGGAAGTAGAGGATAAACCTTGTTATTTTCTGCTTTGCTTGTTCTAAAGCTTTTGCTTTAGTAAACTGCCTTATCTCAACCTATGAGTTGTTTTCCATCTTATTCTCTCTCCCTTGTCTAGCTGGGAAGGGGAATGATAGGGCAACTTGGTGGGCACCTGGTGTCCAGCCAAGGTCAACCCACCACATGATGTCATGCCTTGCTCTGGAACTGCTATGGCTATATTGGGGAAAAGGATTTGGCAAGTCAGTAGCTTCTCCTGCTGTTAAAGAAGTAGTCTTGCTGTTATAAAACCAGTTATATAAGTGTTTCATTTCACAGGTCACATTTTGGTAAGCTAAAAAGATTGGCTAAAATTTCTGAACGCCTACGTGGGATATTATTTAAATAAAAAGAAAAAAGCAAATCATCAAACAGTATTTCAACTTTTGCCCATGCTGCCAATACTTCAAAATATCTTCAGAAGGTTTAAGTGAAAAGTCATAGCATAGGAATACGATGCTACTGAAGTAACTTCTTTTCTGTCAAAAAGTGCAATTCAGTAGAATTTCAACCCCCTGGGGGATGTGATGAGAGCAGAACCTTCAACAGAAATTCAGTAAGTCCTGTGATGAGTAGTTATAAAAGTAGATACCTGTAGACAGGTTTCAAACTGGTTTTCCACAGCATGATGGGATTTCTGCAGCCTTAAAACTTTAAGAAAAATTTAGAAACCCTTGCGTGCTGTGTATGTTCTACAAGTGCCAAAGATGCACATTTTTCTACCTTACCTGTAAAACCACTCTGTCTCTTAAATGTGCATTGATCATTATTTGATGTATCTTCTCTGGTAAATGTGATATTGGTGACACATGAGTGAATATTTCTTATGTAATCTCACAAGTTAGAAAATGCTGGCCTCTAGGAGAGTTCTGTAAGTGTGAGTCATGCTGGTCAGTTAAAGACTTTTTGTTTCTCCCTTTTCCTCCCACTGAGATCCACCTTTTAATTTTATCTGTAGCTTTTAAGCTGCATTTTCTAATTGTAGTGGAATGAAAAGATGTGACCTGTGATTCTCTTTTAAGTCAAGTGGTAGAGCCATGCTCCAAATGGCTCAGTGCATTGTCTTTTCTCCTGCTAACATAGTGCGTTAAACTTTCCCAGACAGACTTATTTAAATCTGTTTCTCGGGCCCAAATGTCTGCTCAGAATTGTTGGTATTCTTGAAGGGATGGCACTTGCTGAAAATTATCAAAGTTTCAGTCCTTCTGGCACTGTTCACTCCTAACCAGCTGACAACTCATGTTTAGTTAACAAAATCAATTCTAAGTTTTCTTAAGCCCACAGTTGGTAGTTATAAAAGTATCCTACCTTAAGGTCAGTATTTCCCTCTGTAATAATTATTTGCTTCTCCCTTTTGCTTAGCCTTTCCTCTCAATTAATTAAAAACTTCTTCCATGACTCTCAACTTTCCTGATCTGTCAGAACAAAGGTTCTTGCTCTCTCTGGACTATTCTAAGCCAGGTTCAGTTTTCACCTGAACCATCTCCCACACCACCCAACAGGGGTGGGAATATGAGGCAGACAGTACCTGGACCTCCTCTGAGCCTCAGCAAAGCCATGACTCCTCCAGTTGTGCCAGCTGTCACCTTTGTGTTGGAATGGTCTGCTTTGCAGGACGGAAGTGCAGAGAGTGTGGCTTCCTAGTCGGACATCGTACCTCTGCAGTTCTTCAGCTCAAACTCAGCAAGTTTATATGACTTTTGAGAAATGTTTAATAATTCTTTTAGGACTTCGAAGTAGTCTTGCTGTAGAGAATTTGATTTGCCTGTCAGTTGCATAAAATGCTTATGTTGTGGGAAAAAAAACCCCTAAAAATTCTTTTTTCTGATGTTTCAGTCAGATAGGTGTGGATTTGATGAGTAAAATTTAATGTATGCTAATGAAATTCAAATTTTTTGTTAGGATAATTTAATGTGCTTTTACTTTTCACTTTATCTTCTTTTCTGTAATTATATGTGTGCATCTAGAGAAAGTGCAATAAAAGTTTGTTTGAGTAAGGATTCATTTGACCCTCTTACAGGTCTAGGTACGGAGTTTTACAGTTGAGTAATTTTTCTTAAGTATACAGATTTAAAACAAATCAAAGTACTTGTTCTGGAGCAGATAAGCATTGTTGAAACTACCTAGCAGATACAATCGTGAATTTCAGCTTATGTGAAAGATTCTTCTAAAATATGTTGTAGTTTGTCAATTTTTTTAAAAAATTCGAGATTTGAAATGAAATTGTGGAAAACCACAACGTGATTTATTTCAGAACATTGATATACTGGAGTGTTTGAGTACTACATAGACAATTCAGCAAAGTCAATAAACTTAAATATATACACATCTGTGTGTATGTACGTGTATGTTGGTGCTTCCACATTGAAACTGTTGAAAGAAAAGGCAAAAAACTTCCCATGGCTGTTTTGCATTGTCCTGGTAAAATGCGTGCCATGGAGGAAGCACCTAACTAATTATGGATAAAACTGTGTGGTTGTCTTGCCTGCTTCATCTCTGCCTTTTCTGTTGAGATTGTTAACAAAAGGGCTAGGTTTGCTTTGTTTAAATACAAATCCTGTCTGGTTTTAGAAATGTAAACTTTTGTATGAAAATCACACCACGGCTATAACTTGGCGTTCTCATGCTTTGATGTCAGTGTTTTCTGTTTCCAGACTGTGACCCTGAATACTGTAAAATTGTACTGATATTAGTCTTTTCAGAGAACCTTTTATTTGTTTGGGTTATGGGAAATTTTTGTCATTGTTTCAGAAAGAAAACACTTCTCTGTCATTTTATCTCTTCCTGTAGTTATATTATCTATATTTTAAAGTGCCTTTGGGTAGAATTCTGATGAGTTCTCCTGACAGTTTTGCATCTGGGCTTATGATAATTAGGTATTTTTAAAATCAGCTTTCAGAATTGTCATTCAGTTACTTGTATATGCCAGTTTTAAATGGGCCATAAGTATTCTATTTTGCTTTTTAAAACAATAACAAATTTGCCCCTTTAAATGAAAGTGAACACAGCATTATATAATTGCTGTTGTTTTTAACTCAAATCTTTGGAGTGTACCACAAATAAAATCCTAGCTTTTCTGTGCCTAATGAAAGAGTCAAGAAAAACATAATGACCTTGATGATTTCTGACAAACAAATGAGGGTTACTTATGGCAAGCCAGTGTTGTTGAATTAGAAGCTATATTCCAAGGCTGCTTGTAAGTCTTCACAAATCCTATCACAATGGAAGCCATGGAGTAACAAAAATATTGTGAAACAAATGCCTCCTGGGTGGCTAATTATTGGCATTCTTTCCTTTTTACTCAAAAGGAAGCTCTGTATCTTCCTTGTAAAATACTGCCTGACAGCAAAAATGTTTTGGGGTGGGGAGCTGAAATCTCTTCACTGGTTTATTTGTGAGGGTTTTCTTATTTATGCTTTCATTTTTAAAAAAAAAAACAGTTCTTAAAAAGAACTACATGAAATCCTTGCTGTCATAAAAGACTGCTAATACCTTGGCTTTCTCTCTTAAAATATCATGTAAACAATTATTGCATTGTTTGTGCTGTTTCATGAATGTTGTTCCAGTTTGAAGTAAATGCTGAATTCAGAAGAACAGTTAATACACAATCTTAATTTAACATATTGTGTTTAGATGAACTAATGGAGTGAGAGGGCTTTTCAATTTGTTATGCTTTCTTTTTAAGTGAATGCCAGAGCTTTTCTTCTGATTTGAAGCAGAACTTATGATCATATTACTGTTTCGCATGCACTGTACAGATTGCAATTATTTCCTTTCTCTGAGCATTCCTTTATCAGCTTGATTATTAAAAGCTTTAGATGCCATAATATTAATTAGACAATGACAATGGTGTAATTGCATTCTCATCACCATGGAAAAGTGGTGGTTCTCAGAGAAGGAAGGAATTAAAGTCCGTGTATGCCTTCCTGTGTCTGCCTGGAGGTGATTCATGTTACAGAAGCTTTTCATTGGGCATGAAAAATTGCAGCCTTAAAGTTGAGGAAAAAAAACCTAGAAACATTATAGAAAATAAACTCCCTCTAGGAAATGTACATTTGAGGGAAGAAAAACAAGTTTTCCCAAATGGTGCTTTTATATTGGCCATGCAAGTCACTAAACCCTTTCTCACTTATTTTTAATAGGCCGTTACTTGTGTTCCATTAACTTCAGGTCTTTAAGAATCTGGAGAAAGATCTCTGTAAATGTGAACAATAACCATTTCTGGTGATACCTTGGTGGCCTGACTTTCCATTTTTGGCTTGCTTCAGTTGTGTTGCGCTTCCTAGGAGATTAGAAATTCATTATTGTGCATCTGTTCTTCCTTCTTTGTGAAAGCTGTCAGTCCAATATTTTGATGAGGGTTATGATTTGGGGGAAGAGAGGATTTATTGTTAGGGAAGAGGGAATCTATTCTCTTCTGACCATGCTGTGAACAGGTTTTGTTACAGCATTTTCCTGTCATGATTTTTCAACTCCTCTGGAGAACTAAAACAAAAAAGAAAGAGATCCAGCATTTCTGACATTAGAGACATGAAGTTTGTGTTCAGCATTCAGGGAGCTTTTCATTATGTTATTTTTCTTGGTCCTAATGGTGAAAGGTAGAAGAGTGGTTTGCTGTGATAGCAAGTGCTTTTCTTGTTCCATGAATGTGCAGTACTTGTCCTAAATCTGTTTTAAACAAAAAAAAAAAAAACCTCTTATATTTCATAAGAAAAGCTTAGTGACACAAGTGTGATCACATCACAGGTTTGTCAAAACTGCACCAAAGGAGGATTCAGTTGTAACTTCACAGAGTGAAATAGCTCGCCTCATTAGCAGAAAGTTGTCATAGAGCGACAAAAACCTATTGAGGGCAACTATGAAAAGCCTTACAACTGCTTACTTATGTATTTTTGGCATTAATGAAAAAAGTTTTATAATTTAGAATAGTAATTCATTAGTATAATTGTAGAATATATAAGTAAAACCCCCTTCCTTAATTCAAGTAGTGACTTACAATATTTATTTAAAAATCCACAATTAACTTGTTGTATGTTTGTTTTTTAAAACTCCTTACCTTAATAATGTGTATCGATGTATGTATATATTAAAATGAAAGCATCACTGCTTGTCCAAATGTGTATGTTGTAGCTAAGGCTGGTGCTTAGTAGTCTTGGAGCACTACTGCAAAATCAGCCAACTTGTGATTTTTTTTTTTATACAATAATAAAAATTAGATTCTCTGATCTGTAATCAGGATAAAACCACTGACTTTGTGTGACTTTTCTGATTTATCCTAGCTTCACCTGGTTTACTGAAGAGAAACAATGAGCAGAGACTAGCTGGCAAAAAATGGGAGAAGGCAGGTGGGACAAAATTTAAATGTCCCACTGCCACTTTGAAAATCAAATATAAAAAAGCAGAAAGCTGAGTCAGGAAATCATGCTCCCTGACCTAACTTTGGAATGCAGAATATAGGGAAAACGCAAAAATGTCATAGGAATTTCTCTGGCCTATGTCATTTGGCGAGTCTAGTCAGTATGCATACACAGCACATCATTTTTATACTTAATTTTCAAATGTGATAGAACAACTTAGCTAAGAAAGCAGGCTAAGAGGCTTTTTTGAAAAATAGGTCTTCAAATTAGGCTTAATCCCTGTCTGCTTAAATCCTAGCTAAACTAACTGAGCATAAGTGTGTTCGTAAGACTGAGCACAGATTTAAGTGTTTTGTCAAATGGAAGGAGACTTAAGCAAGTTTTGCCTGTGTTTAAATGTTCTGATCTGCCATGATCTACTGAGCACTCTTACCTGTGTTTCTGAGTCTAATAAAAACACAGTCTGTTAGGTTGGAGGTGCAGGGTCAAAGGTGTTTGGCTTTAAGGTCTTATGTTCTCTTCACAGTCTGTAGCAGTAGGCTGCCTTTGCAGTATTAAAAACAGAAATGGAAACCAGGCGAAGTGTGTGGTATTCCTGTAAACTGCTGCCCTCAAGACTTCTCGACTGAATTGTCATCATCAAACGTGAATATTTACAGAACTACGTACAAAATAAGTTATTGAATGAAAATAGAACAATTTAATATCCATTTTCAGCCTCTTTGACATTTAAATACTTTTCTAAAAGAAAATTTAGGGAGCTGTGATTGCACACAAGCATTAGTGTAGTTGTTAAAGTTTGATGTGAGCAAACAGTCCCGCTGAATTGCTTGGAAAAATGCAGTGAAGGGTTGGTTGGCGTGGAGTTGAGAGCACATTCACAAGAAACTTGAAAAACTATAATTTGAAATTCAGGTGGATCTTACTATTCTTTCAAATCTTAAACTGATAAAATGATGGTCTGAATTGAATGTTCCCCTCTCTCTTTATCGGTGTGTTTGTGTATATGTACACGTGTAAAACGCAGTAGAGTGTGTGAGTTTATGCACATACGTATATAAAAATCCCAAACTGGATATGTGTTTGGTTATTTTTAATTCAAATACTTAAAATTCACCCTTCTGAGTACATTTCACCACCTCCTTCTCTCCCCACTCTTGTGCCCCAGTATTTTCATCCTTCAGTATCACCAATGAAATGTCCAGGAAAGGGCCAGTATTGAAACTAGTCGTGATTCCTTTGCGGAAGTAACATAGCTGACAAAAATATTAATAATTTGTTGAATATATCAGTTATTTATTTACTTTTGACTTTTGGAAGTAAGAAATGGTGGTTATTCTGAAGAAGCATTTCTTTTTATTTCTAATGGTAACATTTTCCAGACTCAGTAGGCATAAAAGTTGAGTTAGGAGCAAGACATCTAGAATGTTTTAGTAGAAGTAACTGATTCAAGTGGATATGTATTGTGAAATGTTGTAATTTCAGTGCTCCCCAGTCCTGCTTGTAGCTGCTGTTCATCATTAAAATTTATAACAAATTTCCCAGCAGCTGTTGATGAGTTAACCAAGGTAATAGCCCCTGTTAAGATGTAATCTGACTCCTTGTCTTGCCTTTGCAACATTTTGAATTCTGTTAAACATTATTAAACTTGTGACACCCTGTGGCAATGGTGAGCCATTGCATATTATGTATTGCTGCAAAAGAGGTATTTTGTATATGCTTTTGTGGTAGAGCCTTCGCTTCTCAAAACTAGAGTGACTGCAGACTACTTTTGGTCTCTCAAAACAGACACTCTCCTCAGAAGCAGGAGTAAAAGTCATGCTTGTTTTCAGCATCCTGTGTTTTACAAATAAATATTTTTGCTGGACCAAGCAAACACATCGTGGTTTGCCTACTTGGTTTTGAAACTGCCTCTATCATTGATGTTTCTGAAACAGCCTTGTCTGTGTGCACAGCAGCAGTCTAGGAAACAGCAAGGGCAAGCAAATATTTCTGAAAAGTAGTCTTCACTGAGCTTTATTTTGTCATAAACCCTCAAATTATTTCATAAAGTAGCTGTTAGCAGTACTTGTTGTATTATCAGCAAATCGAGTAAGGTAGCTAAGAACAGGCAGTGTTGAATGGACTTTCAGATCATACAGTGCTCTTCAGGGATTTATGAAGGAGGTTATTACAGCCACTTAGGTTGTACGTTGGCAGACAGAAGTGTGAGTCCATCTGGACAACTCTTAACACATCCTGAAATATTCAGCATAATGTTTGCACCTCTCCACTATAAAGAAGTGTTTGCCCCCCAAAACCATGTTTTGCTGAAGCACGTTTGTTTGTGAGAGTGTTGTATCATCATCTACTAATAACTCTTTGTTGGTGATTGAATGATTTTGCTTTCTATCACACCCAACAGTAATGGGAAAGAGATGTGCTTCCATGGTTAAATCCTGGTGTTCTGATACAATTTGGTAAAGTACTTGACATTTTTTGCAGATAAATATTTAGCTTGGACAGAGCACAGATAAATTGTGACATTTTATTTGTGTATCTGCATGCACTCAGATACTTATATACACATATATGCCTACTTTTAAGAGCTGTGGCAACAGTTGTGCCCTGACATGCGTATGGGGCAACGTTATAGTTGATGGGCTTCTGAGGTCACAGATGCTTACAGCTTCCAGGTTGCTCCTCTGGCTTTGCTGGTAGATAAGGTTACTTAACTTTGCTCTTTACAAGCCTGTTTCCAATTGTCCACAAGTGTCAAAGCATAGCTGCTCCCTCTGAAATTCTCTGTGCCAGGAGTCAGCCTTTGCTGGATTTTTCTGAAACGGTTCATTGAAGATGGAATGGAAGGTACAAGTACCTTCAGGCAAGTGTCTTAGGTGCAGGAGATGGAAATGGGGCAGACTTGAATCAGGAGATGGAAGGATAAAACCAGCTGCAGGGTTGGTAAAGGGATTAGCAAAGGGGAAACTGAACAGCTGAGGGACTGGGCAGTAACTGGGATAGAACAGCCCCTGCCAACTATAGAGTTCTGGGAAGTCTGGTCTTGGTATGTTCCTTTGCTGTCTGTCAAGTATGAGGTGTGGGGTTTTATTCCCTTCAGTCAATGAAGATAAGATCCTATTGAATGTACAAGTTACTCCTTCAGCTCAAATGGTGGAGCACATGCTGTGATGACAAGTGTAGTTACAGAGTACAGATGGTGGTGTATAGCAGGACTTGGAGGGGGTGTATTTTAGAGTGCTGAAACAATTGGAAAAAAATTTAGAGTCATATCACTACATTTTATATATAAGAAGAAAGGCTAGATTACGAATGAACTAGTAGTTATAATTAGAGCAGGTTTTAAGTCATTTATTGTGGGGCTTTAATGTTCAACACAGCAGACTAGTATAGTTACAGTATAAAATGTAGTGAGTAAAAATGTGAAGTAGCCCAGATATTAGAAATTGAGAGCAAAGCTTGAATTATTTGTGGTAGGTGTTTTTGTTGTTTGTTTGGAGTTTTTTGTTTGAATTTTGGTTGGTTGGGTTGTTGTTTGTTTGTGGGTTTAAAAAAAAACCCAAACCACTGAAGGGTTGAGGTGAAGATGACACTAAACAAAACATTTAGCACAATTCACGATCTTAGTTGTCATTTTCCTGGTGGGAAGTTGGGCAGCTCTGAATGTTAAAAGATTAAGTCCTCTCTGAAGTGTATCTATATAGAAAGTAAAAAAGAAGTAGCAAAGGTAGTTGCATTACGTGGAAGATGGATCTAGAGGATGACTCCTTGTTTTAAAATGTTACGAATAAGATTTATAACAACAGTGCAAAAAATGAATTAAGGAGTAGAATTCATATAAAAAGAGAGGAAGATGGATCCAAGTCCCTTCACCTTGTGCTGGTTGAAAAGTAAACCAGCGGGAGAAATGAACCCAATTTAGAGAGACCACAAGTCAGAGCTACCATTTACTAAAAAAAGATTACAATACATACAATGACACAAGGTAAAAACTGGCTTTGACCCACAAGGACAAAGTACAACCCAGC
>WEIV01000382.1:1507-18629 GCA_013390005.1 Calyptomena viridis | reverse complement strand
AGCTGCTACCAATGATTTATTATTAACAGCCCATCAGAAATTACATAGAGGGTATAGAATATACAGTTTTTGGTTATACCTACATAGTGATAAACTGGTCCTTGGCCCTTGTAACTATGACGCACCACTAGGAAGATGGGTCTGAGTCCTTTCACTTCTAAGGAGGTGGGTAGGCACCCAAGAGTGGCTAGCAGAGATTAGCAATCCACTGAGCTGTGGATTGAATTAGCCAAGGTTAATGGCAGAAAGGTAATTAATGCATTGTCAGTATACCATGATATTTGAAGACACGATAGACAAAGGGTAGCTCAAACATTTAACTAAAAAAAGAGTGGAGGGACATGGTAATGGTAATTCAATAGTGACAGAGAAGTGTCCACCTTGCCTATATTGGACACACCTCAGCAAGTGCGCTACAGGCAGCAGTCTGCTCGTTACAACTAACATTGTGGATAGTACTGAGCAAGGCATCTCGAACTCTGAGACTTTTCTAATCCCCAATTTGACCTTTGCTTACAGAACAGCAAGTATATATGTAGCTTTTTGTCACTTGTCCAGCTATCCTACTTTTTAAAAAAAATTAATGCATCATTGCTATGAAAATAATTGTGTGGCAAAAAGTGTTTAGGAACAACAGCCACTTCACATTAAGATGTAATTAAGAATACCTTTTAGTTGGTTGTGTATCCTTGTTTCCTTTTGGGATATGATTTATATCTCCAAAGAGTAACCAGTCTATTAAAACCTTCATTCCTCTTTCAAGAATACTTTGTTATGATAAATACATTCTGTTTCTAGTTTTGGCGGCTTAATGCTTTTTATTGAACCATCACACTACAAACCTGTACTTTCCAGGGTAGGCTGTTTTAGATAAGAGACAATTTCAGGCTATGATCAGATCCTTGCATAAGAAGATCTAAATGTTCAAACCAAATGAGAAGACAGACTCCAGTTGTTCAGTTCTATACTTACAAATTCTTTGTTCATTTCTGTCATGAGCTCAGTTTGGTCCCTATTCTTTCATTTGGTCTTTCCAGTTAAAGACCTGTGACCAGCTCCATTGAGTTGTTGATTTTCCTTGTTGCTCAGGCAAAGGTTTTATATTAGGTCTGCAACAATGAAAGAAAATTTTTGGCAGCCTTATTTGTTGCTTTTTCATCTGGATTGTGGATTGGTTTATTTGTCTTTGGGATTACTTTCATCTCATGAACAGAGGAGTGCATTCTGTTCTGGGGTATAGAATCTTCTTTACAGTGATTTTTTCATCTGACGTGGTTAATGCATTTGATAATCAGTTTTCCTGCTGACGAGTACAGAACTATGAGAGGATTTTAGGTTTTGTTGCTAAATATCCGTTTGTCTGTGATAGTAGGTATTTATAGGTGCATTAGGTGATGGTATAGCAGTGTTTTATCTACTTTTTCATGTAACATCTTGATCACACTAGGTATCCCTCATCTGATGAAAACCAAGGGTGACCAAAGAGCAGTTGCAGTGAATGGAATGTTGAAATGTCGGTGAGACAAATGAAGATAAAAGCATGGCTGGTACCTGCAGGGCAGAGAGACATGTTGACAGTGAGAATGTCATTGGCCAGCTTTGAACAGAGAAGCAAGCAGTGAGTTCACACAGCCATAGATATGTGGAGGACCAGTGTTGATATCAACATTGTTCTATGTAGTGTCTAGTAAAGCTGCAAGTTCTAGTTTGCAAGTGCATTTTCTAGAAATATTTTGTAGATCTTATTTGAAGGTCAAGACTGAAAGGTCAGAGATAGAGGGATTCTGATTTTTTCTTTTGTTTTTTGAGAAATGATCTGCTGGCAACTGACTGTTTCTGTAGTAATTTGTGTGAGTTCACAAGTTTGTTCTGCTGTCCATTTGTTAGTGGTTTTATTTATGGTCTCCATTAAATCAGTCTTTGCATCTGGTATCTACTCATATAGAAAATGAGAACAATGAATCCGTATTGGGAGGCATTTATAGTGATTATTGTGGCAACATAGATGGTTAATGCTTACAAGACTTTGTTCTGTTCCACAAACCACTGGAGATTTGCTACTGATAATGAGTTAGGTAAGGCTCAAAAAGTCATAAGAATGGGGTTTGGAAAACATACCTTCAGTTTTTCCCTTTTCCAAGTATGTATCAGTTGTTCTTTGATGCTTTTTACCCTGTGTGGTTTTCACCATGGGACAGTTTGGCAGTTTGAGACATTTGCAGGAAGGATGTGAGACGGAAATTTTGTACTGCAGGAAGTTACTGTGCAATATCCATGTCTGTTGGAAGAGAACATCTTTTCCTGCTGTATTTCCAGTATCCTTAGGCTGGTTAGGGTGTGATGAGTGGCTCTACTCAGAGTATAAGTGGTAAAGTTTCTGGTTTTATGCAGCTGAATGTGTTGGGCTGTGGACTCTGCTTGTGCTAGCAAGGTGATGTATTTTGCACGTCTGTTGTGCTTAGGGAGCTGACCTTTAGAGCAGGACTGTATCAGGGTATGGTTTGGTGAGGAGAGAAGATTCCTGTTTTTGCAGTAGAAAGCAATGAGGAAGTTTGTAGGTTTGATTCAGATGATGAAGAAATGAATTTTTTGTGTTCTGGTTACAGTGTAATTTTGCTAGTGCAGTTACCTAGAAAGTCATTCTTGAGGTGGTCCATCAATAAATTGTGTATTTCAGGTTTGTTCTGGGGTCTGTGTTTTGAAAAAAGACAGTTATTAATCTTTGGACAACTGATTTCTGTGCCTTAGAGTGTGTGACAACTAGCTTTGACAGATGTGATAATAGGAGAACTGCTAAGTCTGTGGTGACTCCCACCCATGAGTTGCACTCATGTACTAGTGCAGTGGAAACCATAAAATAGCTCTGATTTCCTGAGCCTTACTGGAGATAAACTCTGTAGCAGTTCATTTTATTAAAATCTGAAATAACAAAGAAAAAATTATGAATAAGCAGCAATGTATTTCCCATTGGTCACATACTCTGTTCTTGTTTGAAATATCTTTAGTATTTCTTATTAAGTTAAGGATCTGCCTTTTGTTTCCTGTATATTCAGGGAAGGTTGGGTTAAGTTGCAAGGGTTATTATACTTTTGGGATTGCTTTCCAATTAATCAATGTTGAACAAAATTACGGGCACTGATTCTTCTACTGTATAGTTTCAGCCTTGAAGTAACCTCTAATAAACATATAAGTGCTGACAAGCTCAGAATGGGTGAACATTGTTAAGTGATATTTTACTTCTTTTAGCTATGAAAATGGATTTGTGCTTATGGTTTTAGATTAAGTACTGAATTTTTTTTGTTTGTTTTAATTATTTTGTAGATAGCTGCTAGAGCTGAGCTTTTCTGAAGCCTTTTGTGAGTGTCTAAAGATTAATAATCACAGAAATTTTTAAAATAGCTATCTGGCTTATTTCTAGTGTGCTTTCGCAGATGGCTTTTGAAAGCACACTGTGTTTAAAACCCTAGCATTGATTTAGAATGGCTTTGAAATAGTTTTCAAGATGGCAGAATAGAAAGAGTATGACATGACTACTTAATCTCTAGCTGGGGCCAAGGGTTCCTTTTACATAATCCCATCATTCTTACAATATGTTAATGCCATGGAAGGAGTAACTGGTCAACAATTCCAAAAAAAATGTATGAAAAATCAATCCACGGTAAATTGAACTGTAGTATACAAGACATTGTTTCCTAGGAACCTTGTTATTGGTGAATTTAAATGTACTTTTTTAAAAATTATTCTTTCTTTTTTTTGGTTATAGATGATAACTAGACTAACATTGTCTTATAGATGAAATAAATACATAATGCTCATGTTCCCTCCACTATTTCTTACAACCTCATAGCAGAAACTGAACCATCAATGGACTGTAAACTCAAAATAAGTTGTACTTTAAGTAGTGCGTTGCATTTTCTGTTCCATCATAAAGAAAGGCCTTATTTTCTAGTGTAACTGTGACTATAACCTGAAATGTAAAATACCTCATTTTACAGATTTTTATGTTGATATTCCCTTTAGTTGTGCTTCATAATTTTTTGGTTGGATACAGAAGTCTGCAGTGCAGTTTTCACTGTACCTCAGCCTTGACTAACTTTAATAAACCTTTGTTTTGCCAGATCATTTCTGCAAATCTAAGTCAAGATCAATTTATTGAAGATTGTCTTAAGAAAAGAAATCCACCTGAACCTTAAAAATCAATTCTATAAAGGTGATTGAGTATTTGCTTTCCCTTTAAAGATCAAACTTCCTCTAATAATTCCCATATAATCCCTGTGTAGTTAAATAGCATGGGAGTCATAACATGCTCAAAATGTACACAAGGCACCACCCAAAAGTTTAATTCTTAATAACAGAAGGATCAAAGGACTTCACTGACACAATTTTATTTTAAAATAAAACATGATACAGACATAAATGTTAGTGTAAGTAAAAGACTTTTATAGCATGCATTTTGGATATTTTGTATTGTAGATTAAACCCAGTTCCCCTTAGCTAAGCCACAGAAAGAAATCTTGCACACCTTCATTGTCCCAAAACAAATGTTGTGGTTTCAGTTTGTTCATGAGCTGCTGGATCTGTGCTGGAGAACAGTGCTTCTGAGGGAAGGGAGGCAGTCTGTGACGTGCAGCCTCACTCCTTCTGTGTGAAAATAAAGTGTCTATGTATGAAAATGTGCTTTGATATTTTAAAAATTACTCTTGGCAGAGGAATCTTGTATGTTTTTAACTTGCTATGTAACTCAGAATAATTAAGTAAACTTTCTTTGAAAGCAACTGTACTGCTGTAGAGTACTGAAAATAAGGGAAACTACAATATCCCATTAATAATTTGGGTGAATGATAAAGACAGATCAGTGGCTTTTTCCTGAAATTTGTCTTTCAAGATCCAATTGTGTGGACTTGCAGTTGGCTTCTGGTCTTTAGATGAATCCTGCTAAGATGAACTAATTTACAAATATAGAAATGGACTTTAACCGGTGTCTTATTTTGGTTCATGTGAAGTGAGATGCTATGTTTGTGGAAAGTTTGCATCCCCTTCTCACAAGCTGCTGGTCTCAAATGTCAAATTATGAAATAACCTCTGCTGTAGTGGGGTGTATTTTGTCCCAATTCTTAGAGATTTTCAGTTTCTAGAAGTGTGCCATATCATTAAAGTTGACACATTTTCTTTTTCAAGTTAATGCAGTGTCAGGTTAACACTTCAAAATTTAAATTAAATACCTCCTATCAGACGTTCAGAAGGCCAGCTTTCAGTATTGAAGTTGGGAAGTGATTCATCAGTGTTGAAATTCACTTTACTGTTGATGACAAGCAAAATATTTTTTTCTCTGTTTTACCAAAGAAAATATCGTATATGCAGTTGATTAATTGCCAGGTTCTGTAGTTTAGTAAGTTTTTATTCTGCTAAAGTATAGTGTTCACATTATTTTTTTAAGTAGTGGTAGTGCGTGAAAATAGTACTAACAATTCCCAGGTACAAAATAATTTGCAAGGAAAGGAGGAAAGGATATTAATCTCTCAGAGCACAGTGATGTCTGTCAAGCACATAAGTCTGTTTTTTTTTTCTTTTTTTTTTTTTTTTTAAATTTACCAAGCTGGGTCTTTATCTGTCTGTCAATTTTCCGTTCACAGTCTGTTTGAAAAACAGCTATGAGTTCTTCACTCATACTTGACTTAGCTTCCTATATTCTTCAGAGTCAGGGACCACTGCTATGCATCCATCATAACAGATTTTTTAGTAATTTTTTTTCCACTTGCAGGAAATTAAAAATGTGTTCAGTTCATTTAGGGGAGATGCACTGCCTGTGACATGTGCTGCTTCTTCCTGAGCTCTTTTCAACACAGACCCCTCTGCCCCACCTTGGGCAGTTAGCCTTGCACTTTTGCCCATTCTACATAAGACCATCATCTCTTGCTGAACTTTGATCCAGAATTTGGAAAGCCTTAAGATAAACATGCATTGGGAGGGACCTGTTAATTTCTTATGGTATCTCCTACAAATCGAATTAAAGTGTGGCTTAGTCAGTCCCTGGGAGTTTTTTTAACCCCTTAATTTATAAACAAAATATTGTCTTGGATGTTACAAGAAAAACTTTTTATATTCTTGTTCACAAATTTAAGGGAAACTGCGAATGTCATGAGACCTTCAGTTATAGAGGAGAAAGCCTCTAAACTTGGTAGTTATAGTAGTTGGTCAACAACTACTTGGGAAGAATGAAATTAATAAAGTAAAAAAAATAGTGTTTCTGATATGCAGTGTTTGCCTGCACCTTCCATGAAACCCTAGTAAACTGGGATCGCTTCTCACAGGACAGGAGGACCATTGAAGTGTGGCCTGCAATGCCTGTAAAATCTGTTGTCCTGTCACAGCTGAAAGCACTGACACAAGAAATTTGGGGTGAACTCTCGCCGTTCATTTGCACAGCCAGGTTTCCACATTTTCACAGAGCCCATGGAGGTGTGCCGCTCAAAATCCAACTCTCGTTTGTCTGTACAAGTTCAGTCTCACTTAAATTTTTAAAAGCATTAATCTTTGAGTCAGAATATTATGCTGGTTTGATAGGGGTTTTTTAAATCATCCAAATTTCAATTTTCTGAACTGTACAGTCATTTGGATAGTGGTTCACAGTTGGTGGCTGGGAAGCTGGTAAGCTACCCTTAGAAGCTGGTAAAAGATGTTAGCTCTTTTGGTAATGTAACTCTTGATAGTGGGAACTAAATTACTCCAGAAAAATGAATTTTTATTTTTCAATATATTTAACATATAAGAAATATTAAAAAAAGATTCTGTGTTCAATATGACAGGCGCATATAAAGTTATTTTCTTTTCTCTTGAGTAAAGAGGACTGTCCTTAGTATCTGAACAAAATATGTTCCTCTTTTTATAGCAGACCAAAAAAAAAGGTGCAGCAACTTTTCCATGGTTGATGTAAATTACTTGCCACTGGGAACTATTGGAAATTTCAGCTTGTTCAGGATAAACAACAGTGAACCGACCTTATCTGGGTTCAACTTGAACTTTCTCTAAAAGTGGAATGGAGCAATACTTCACAAGGAAGCCACAAATCATTTTAGAAACAGAAACAACATTCAAAAAAGATTTTCCTAAATGATTTGGTGATAAGTGAAAGATAAGTGAATTGTTATACCAAATGTCATTTCATTCTGATATCATATTATCCGTCCATTTAGTTATATTTGAAATATCCATGCAATATGCTTTTCTTAATAGTGCTGATTAAGCTATGCTGTTGTGTTTAGCATGTGCTTTTTAATTCTTGTCCTGCTACTTCTTCAGGGGGGTTATCTCCTCCCTCCCAAATTTTCTTCTTTCTTATTATTTTCTACTCATAAATAAAATACCTGGTCCAGTTTTAACATAAATTTGAACATACCCATAAAATTATTGTGTTGAAGTGGAATACCTTTTTGATTTCATATTAAAAAAAATAAAGTGAAGTATTAATTTCGGGTTCAATTCTTTGCACTTTATCTTATACATTTGGCCAATCCAGGAATAGCTATTGACTTTCTGTTAGTTTGAATGTTTGCAAAACATTTTTTAAAAAATTGCCTGTTTAAAAAACTGGAAATGTGTGTTGAATTCAACTATTTCAAAATATTACACAGATAAGATTTCCTGTAATAGGGAAGTTGAGCTGTTTAGAAAACATCATAGAAAAATCCTACTTGGAGAAGTCAGATGGCAGGATAGGTCCCTTCATTCCCTAAACAGGAAGAAGGATAGAGGAATCTGAACTGTACAGTCATTTGGATAGTGGTTCACAGTATTGTTGCAAATAATGTGTAACCTTAAGACTATTTCATTTGTATTCTCAGAGAAGTCCAGAGGTAATCAAAACTAGCTAACATACTGAGTTTTGTTAAATTTATTAGGGAAAAAAAAATTAGTAAGAGCCCATAAGACTGCTTTGAAGCTTTGCTTACACAGAGTCTGGCATCTTGATAGCCATCATGTGTAACTGGGACAAAAGGGACTTTGATCTTCTTGTCTTTCCAGAGTGGACCACCTTTTGAAGCTCTCAGCTCTTGTAGCTAGCAAATGCTCAGACAAGGGATTGGCTTCAAATTTGTTTCCAGATTTTGCTTGCTGATTTCAGACTTTCTGCATTGTAACTGCAATGTCAGTTTTGTATTTGAAGATTAAACTCTTTGCTAACAAAATTTGTGGGGTTTGGCTTTGGTTGCATAACAATTTAATAAAGAAACTGTTCTTAGATAAACATAATATATAACTGAGGATGTAGCAGCATCTCTCCAGTGTCTGACATATTGCACATCTGCTCTCAAAGTACTGTTCACAAAACTCAGCTAAATTGATTTTCCCATTCTCAGCACTCATGCTTGGAGTTGTATCTATCACAGAAGTCTGCTGTTACTTTTCCTATTGAAGAGAGAAATTCTTTGTTGCAATGTAAGAGAAATGTTTGCTTTCCTTTTTGCTGCATGAAAATATTCAAGTAATGACCTGCCAGTGTCTCAGAATATGTATTTCACTACATGAAGGGTTCATAAAATTTATACCAATGAAAACTCAGGTACCAATGGCTTTAGGAGTCATCTCTGGCTTTGTGCTGCTCTGTGGACTTCTGCAGGACTGACTTGCTCCATGCCATCAGCATTCTAACCCTCAAAATCAGGACTACAAACTCACACATCTGTACTTGCCCTAACTACTTGATGGGGGATAGCTGCCACTGTGAAAAAAGCTTCGGCTACATACTTCAAATGTGTGTACTACCTACTACTACTTGTGGTATACGTGTATCAGGTTAGGCCCTTCAGTACTATGTTAATTGAGTTAATTGAGCATATAAATGTTCTACCTCATTGCCAACAAATTCAGAATACATGGTTTTTCTGTTAAAATGTCTCACTCCCTAGCACTGCCGTAAGCTGTGTGTTGATGCAGAGACACTTAGCATGGCACATCTCTGTCTGAAAATGTCCCCTGATATCACTTCTGGTAGCTGATCTTTCTTTCCTCCTCAGTGTGTTTCCTTTAGCCTAGTCACTTCTTACATTACCTATTGTGAGGGTTATCTGAGATTTATTGTTTCATTACTCTTAGAGTTGGTAAAGTGTTGCTTACTCCTGCAGATAAAGTTCTTCAAAACAAAGTTTGAAAGCTATAGTGTCATGGCTTGTTAATGTGTTCAAATAGGGGAATGTTTACTGCATTTTAAGTAGCAATTTATTGCAAAAGATGTGGTGTAACACCATCTCTGTCTTTTCAGCAGAAGAGTCAGAGCACCTTTTCCATAGATAATGAAGAAACTGTATGGCATTCATTTGTATCTTCTGTGACTGTGAGGAAAGTATCCAAATATAAACACGCGAATGCTCTGCTTATCTTTCATTTTTCTAGATTTTCTGAAAGCATAAATCTGCAAGAATGGTTGGTCTGAGTCATTTAAATGAAGTGCTGCATGCTGAACATATAGGTGAGGGTGATAACTATGTGGTTGCTGATCAAAGGAACGAGAGAGAGTGCAAATCCAATAATGACTCAGAGGGGTTTTTTTATGAAGTCCCCAGGAGCTCTAGGCTTGATCAGACAAGATAACTGTGCTTTGAACACATGTAAACTCACCCTGTTGTCCGCGTTTTCTTCAGATATACCTAGTAGTTCATGAAAAAGATAAGCAAAGGCCTTAGAGGTCCTTTCCAATCCTATTAATTAATGATTCTAATTTTTCTATTTCTCTCTATTGTTTAATTTTTCTTATTTTTCTCCTTTTGCTGGAAATGCTTCAGAAGGTGGAAAGAACATGTATGGAGATATCTCCTCCACTCCCAACCACTGCCCCAATCTAATATAACTGTCCTCATTTCGTTCTTTGTGAAGTTTTTGGGTTTTAAGATAAAAATGTTCTTGCAGTGTATTATCCTAAACACAGGAGGCATTTCTGTCCAGTTTTTCACCCATTTCTGGCTACAGAAAGGAATTTAAAACACAATGAGCATGTTAGTCTTAGCTATGTCCCTTGGGACTTTGGAGGAAGGCATGCTTTCTGGAGTATGCACTGTCTGTCAGATACTGAAACTTGAAAATGCATTGTCGTTATCAAAGATGAGCTAGAAAGCAAAATAACACCATTAACAATAATCATTATGGTACATCTTAATACATCTTAATGCTCCAGTGAACGTGTTCCAGTGCTCTGATGAGAGTGAGTGTACTTTCAGGGGCTTGGTAGAAGCTAGTGTCCTGGCGAGTGAGGTGTTCAAAAGCCACATTTTTTGCTTTCAACCGCATCATGTCCAAAGCAGTTGATTCTTTACCAAATAAGCTGGAAGCATATCGTTTTTGATAGTGACATAGATGTAACAGCAGAGCGTTGATACTGCATTTGCAGATACCATTGGATCACTCTCACCCAACAGCCAGACCTGAAAAATCCCCTAAGTCAGTCATACATGAAGCTTGAACTCTGTACTTCTCCTTTGTTCATAGTTACAAAAAGACAGTGTGAAATGGCTGGTGCAGCCCAGTGTCTGGAGTGTGCACGGGTTCTGCTCCAGCTAAGGCAGAGATAACTCCTGCAGGATAGTGAGCAGTGGTTCCATCCATCTGTCACCGGGTCTGTCTGTCTTTCATTGCCCACGTCCCTGGGGTAGTAGTGCTCAGCAGGGTGCAGTGATGGCAGGTTGTAATTGTGTCAGTCCACTGACATGTCAAGTTCAGAAGGACAATCATCATCTGCATGTTCTGCTGAGATGTGTTTTTACATCTGTGTCATGGGTCATGTTCATACCTTCAGCTCTGCGGTGGGAATGGAACATTTAGTCATCTAGCACATTGATTAGTCATAGCTGGTTGTCATGACAGAGTTGTATTTGCTCTGAGTTCCAGACAAATAATGTAAAATAATGAAAATTAAGGCAGTCTGTTAGAGGCAAAGGTTATATTTATGATCAAGCATCTGAATTACAAAAAAGGGAATGACCTACTACTTAATTTTAACAAAAAAATCATAGTGGTCAACATAGAGTTTTTATATATTTATTTTAGACTTTTAGAAAATATAGCATGTATATGACTTTAAAAATAAGTTTAAAAAAAAAATCAAACCTCTTTTTCTCTGGATAATGAAAGTAGGAGTTAATGCAGGATTTTTTTGTATTTTTATAGCTTTGGGATTAGCAAAGTAGAGGACAGTGTTAACTTCTGGTACAATTCCTTTGGGGTTTAATCAGGTTTATCTATAATTGTGTAGTGCTTGCTTCTAGGATGCATCCTCAGTTTACACTTCCATGAAGAAAAACAAAATTAGTTTTTAATGCAGGCGCAGGCTGGAATAGGCATCCACAGTTTCTTTCCTGTCTGTGGAGCTACAACTCTGGTTTCTGTGACCTGGGTATTATCTGTTGTCTATTCTTTTTCCTGAATTGTGGCAAGAAAGTGATAGTGCTTGATATTTATATTTTTCTTTGCCAGGCAGTTGGAGTTACTCATGTGAGCCATAGTTAAAGTATGATTAATACTGCCAACTTTTGTGCTGCATCTCACTTCTAACTACACCTGGTTAGGAAAGAGTTAAGGAAGATATAGATTTATTCCAGGATAAATCAAATTTTAGGTGCGCAAATAGTAGGAGGAGTGAGACATCCATCATTCTCTGTTGAAGCCAGAAGGAGTTTAAGTTGACTAAGTTCTCACTTTTTGGTCTGGATCTAGGAATTTATCACAAGCATGTAGATAGTGAGCTGTGAACAGCATTCTGTGGTTTTTGAGTTAATGACCTGTCATTCCTCCCAGATGATTCTTGTTTGACATGCAAAGAGAAATTTAATTTCAAACAAACCCATTTCTTCTTGTTTGCTGCAGTGTCCAGAAGTTACTGACTGTATCTCCTGTCCTTATACTTAATTTTCTGAGAAATTAAATTATATATATCTTTCACCAGTGGGACTTCTGCCTCAGGATGGCTTTCAAGTATTTTTTGAGAATTCTTGCACTTTAATTTTCCACCATTAGTAATTAAAAAGTGGCACTAATGGAACGCTTCAGTGCCCCTGCCAGAGGAAATGGTCTTTGCAGTTTGTAAACTGAAAGTGAAAAGGAGAAGTCAACCAGTCAATTAACAACTCTGTTCATTGGTTGAACTTCTTCTGTTTGAAGATAACTTATATTTAGTGATTTCTAATAAAGTTTTGAAGTGTTGGTTCATGTTTTGCTGTGTTAAAAAAACAAAGACCTAAAACCCAAATAACCCAAACCTACTTGAAATTAATAAAAATGCAGGAGAAATCTGATTAATCAAATATCAGACAATTGACAAGAATTATAGTCAGATTCTGTAACCTTCTGACAGAAGCTGGAATATTGTTTCATAAAACAGGAGTTAAAGGAAGAGAATGAGGATTAGATAGAAGAAATCAAGGCAACCTGCAAGTACTGTTAAAGCTTTCTCTGACCTGATAGCACAGAGAGTAGCAGATGCTGTAGGAGTGCTAAAATTTTTCCTGACTCAGTGGCCTGAAGAGTAGCAAATGCTTCCACTTTGTTCTTTCACACTGAAAGAAAAACATGATTATGTAGTGATGCTGGAGGCTTTCAGCTACGGGGTGAGTTCAGTAACTTGCCCATTGAAGTAGCAGTGGGTAGGGTATCTGGTAAACTATTGAATTGTAACTCCACAAGCCTGGAAATGGAAATATTCGTTGCACTAATACAATGCAAAGTTCTACATCAACCTTCCAAAGTTAAAAAATTTATGAGGAAGTGGCAATTTAGGACTTCCTTGAAAGAAGGACCAAATGTACAGGAATGCAAGACTGTATGAGTGGTAGCAATTTATGATTTATCTGCCCTCCCCTCATATGCACACTGAGTGCTCAATGTCTTGAGTTGCTGTTGGCTTGAGATGAGCAGAGACTCCTTTAGCATTGCATCAGTATTATAATTAGGAAGGAAAATTAAAATATTTGAAATATTACTAAAAATTGTCTTTTAACACACAGCACTATTGAATTTCTGATAGCTTTCTTGCAAACAGAAGCTGGTAACAGCTGTATGCTTAGATAGGTAGAGTTTGTGAATGCTTGGTGAACCTAGTTCCCACCTCCATCCTCAAGGATTCACAGAAAGAAGCCATGAACCTGTGCTAGATCCCAGACAGAACACTGCTGGCTGTTCAAGACTGAATATTGAACTTCAGGTAAATGTGATTCGAAGTGGCAGGATTACAGTTGGGAAAGTAAAATGGGGTTTTGTAGCAGTTCTTTTCATGGCAGCTGTATGAAGCTGCTCAGAAGTGTGGAGTGATTGAAGTAGTCCCAGCAGAGATGGATTATTGGAAAAATGCGAGCGAGGTGGGCAAAGCTGCCTGATAGATTGCAAAACCATATGATTAATTATACTGATCACATACATATGGCCCCCTTATAAGTAATGTATATTTGTGCACAGAGATTTATCCTCCCCACCACCCTTTTTGTAGTAAAATCCAGAACAGTGAATTAGGAACAATGCAATCAGATATAAAAGGATTTAGAACTGTTTAGGTGACTGGGCCAGCAGCTGGTAAATGTGGTTCACTGTGGAAAAATGTAAAATAATTAGTCTGGGAACAAGAAACTAAAGGAAACACAGTGTGTGCTGCAATGGAACAATCATTCAGCACACTGACTAGGAAAAGGATTTGAAGGTTATTGTGGAAAAATCATTGAAACCATGAGGCTTATGCACAGCTGCAAGAAACTAAGTTACTAGGTTGTATCAGAAGGATAAAATACAAAATAAGTGGTGATACAGTTACAGGAGTGTTAGGCTCCGTCTGGAATACTGTATATAGTATTGGTCACCAAACCACACAAGGAATATATTGTCTGGGAAAGAGTGCAAAAGCAGTAAAAAAGATAAATATTTTAAAGAGTGCAAAAGCAGTAACAAAGATAAATATTTTATGTGTAAAGATTAGGGGAGATCATCTAGTAAAACAGATACATATGTCCTTTTCTCTGTGCAAGATTAAAAATTGTGAGTAATCTTAGAAATGGGAAAATAGAAATGGACAACTTAGAACTGCGTATTGAAAGTGATAAGGATGTGGAATAAATTTCAGAAAGTCTGTTAGAATACAAAATATGCATAAATTCTATAGACTTCATCAAGAGAATTAAAGGGAATTATAAGCAGAGATAAATCTGTGATTGAGGTTTTTAAATTTGGAGGCAGGCAAGTTAAGCTGTTTCCCTTCCTTCCCCTCTTAAAGATTTGCGACTTGGATGACCATAGTTTTCAGGCTTATTACAGCTTGTAACGGGGCGGGGGGCAAAAAGAGAGGGGCACATAGTTTTTAATCTATGAATTATGCTTCTTTGTCTGCTAAGTCTAGTTTTAAGTACACTGGGGAGCACACAAATTCTTCATGTCGTGTTTATTCTGCCAGCGCTTTTCTGTATTTCAGAGTTCTGCAACTAGAAGGTAAGGCTGTCTGTTTAGTGCTTCTGTAGTGCCATTTCAGGATAATGATGCACTTACACAGTCTGCCACAAGTTTGGAAATATTTTAAAGCATTTGCTGTTTTGTCAACGCTGGTTCTTCCATTAAAAAAGTTGGGGAGAGAAAGCCAAGCATATTAAAGATTATGGCATTTATAGTTTATATAAATAGTAAAATTATAGTTAAGATGAAAAATATGCTAAAGCAATTAAAGTACTTTAAGTAATAAAACTCCCGTTTTTTCAGGATTCAGCACTTGGCTGAGTGGGATGCTTAGCTCCTAATGCCTAGCTAGCTGTTGCAGGAGCACTAAGAAAGCATGTGAATAAACGAGAGGTAACTCCATAGACTTCAGTCCTGTGGAGAAAATTGCTCCACAGCTTTGAACTTAGCTATATGCATCTTTGGACCTAAGCCGAGTGCAGTGGGTCACTGGACTGGAGTTTGAGAAAGCAACTTTTCAAACTTGGTGTAAATTGTTAACTTCTTCATGAAACCTTTTCTATTTTGATACCCTCCTTTGAAAATTTTGGAGTTACTTGTTCCCGACTGCTTCTTCTCTGTTGTTGCATGGTCAAGGTGATGAGGACAGTTTTGCTGTAGTCTTTATATTTAATGTGCTGAGGCCATTTCTCTCTCAAGACTTCTGTGGAGGTACGCAACAGAGCCCAGAACTCAGTATTTGGTGGTGCGATTCTACTTTTTAGGTAGATACTCATGAGACTGGAACAGATTACCTCTGAGTCAGGCACCCAGATACGTTTACGTATACATTACCAAGGGAGTGGAGGAGTTTAGAAGGAGAGTTATGAAGCCTGAGAGCTTTGAAGACAGCAAAATGAAACCAGTGTGGATGGCAGTACTGCTTCTGCTGTTAACTCTGAATGGCAATTTAGTGCAAGTTGGAAGGTAGCCTCGCATTAAAACCAATCACTGAACATTTGATAGTATCGTATTTGTGTGAAGGGCAGATGACCCTTTTACATCAGCTCCCAGTGAATTCCAGACCACCAGAATCTAACAAGAAGCAGTATGGGTGTGCATGTTAAAAGAGATTTTGGGAGAGTTTCTGTTTCAGCAAAAATCTGACCAGGTGCTGGTCTTATTGCTGGGGTGTAACAATGCCTCTTCAGTCAGCTGGGGTGGAGTGACACAGGACAGACACTGATTTGCTTCTGGCAAGGCAAATTTAGGTGGCAGAAGCAGAACTTGAAGAACTTACCAAATTTAATTAAATAGCAACCTTGATATCTTTAGTATAAAGGTCTCCTCTTCAGTTTTTCCTTATAGATCATGACTTCTAGACTTTCAGTTTTACTTCCCTTTCCATCATTCAAGTGCCTAATAAAAATACTGGTTAGAACAGGGCTTAGGGCATTTGTGTGATGACTTCTAAACTGCCACTGCAGTCCTCAAAGATAACCCAATTACGTTTCTGTATTTAATGCTGCCACAGACACAGACTGTCTTCATGACATTGTATGTCATGAAGAATTTTCTATGCGATGTTGTCATCTGTATCATAAGCAAGGTGTCACTTTTGTTGTAAAAAGCTGATTATGACTTCACCGTAGGCTGAGCGATTTGCTTCTGAGATGTTCCTCTACCATATCAGAAATCTTTGGTCAGCTGAGCTGGAACAGTCAGTAAAATAGTTTGTGGAGGGGAAAAACTTGGTGTTGCATATTGAGACAGTCTCAGCAACCAGATCATTTTTACAGTAGCTTTATATATACAAATGTTTGATTTTAGGATTGAGAATAAAGTTAATATAAACAAAATTCCTGTTACATTTTTCCTTACTTTTTAAACTAGCAGCTTTCACAGTGTGTAGGTAGAATCACTTCAAAGCAGGACATTAAAAACATTGTGACTTGCCAGAAGCAAAGTCAAGCCAGTGATACCTTTTTTAATTACTCAGTATCTTTGATGATATGTAATGGTGGGACAGCAAGTCAGCCATGGTCTGAGAGGGAACTGTCTGCAGGCTCCACAAAAAGAGCAAATAAAATTTGAATAAAAGCTGGAAATTTAAACAGAGAAAATTCAAGCATCTAGGAGAGGCAAACCAAATGTATTTATATGCAGATCTCCTTTGCCTTCTGAATCCTTGCAAATGGGTCCTTGCTTTGAGCAAGCTTGATTACTGATAGACAGCAAGCTTTGCTCCTTTCCTGCTCAGTCTCAAGGAAGGTCTATCAAAAAGGCCATACCCATGCCTTTTGGCACTGGGAAACATCTTTGGCCTACATGAGGACTGGAGTCCTTCTGGGAAAACACTGGTCTATTTATGCTGTTACAGGCTCAATGATGAATTAGAACTGCTCCTTTAGATAGATACCGCGGGGAGTGTGTCTTGATAGTCCACAGTGTAGTTAAAACCTTGCAGAAATTTGCCATAAAGTGGCACTGTGAGAGACTCATGCAGCTGTACTCATCTACATTTGCACGTCTTTAGATACCTAACTGAGGAACATGTCCTTTAAGTCATGCTGGAATCAGTGGAAAGAAGCAGTCTCCTGCTGAGGATCTCTGCAGTTTAAATACCAGAAATGTATTCTGTTATTAACACCCCTCCAAATTAGTGTTTGAATTCTGGAAAAAAAAATCTATCCCAAAGGTGTGTTTTAAAATGTTAATCGTTAATAAT
>WEIV01000381.1:17180-34735 GCA_013390005.1 Calyptomena viridis | reverse complement strand
TATTCTTACTTATTTCTATGGCTAAAACTGACCGCCAAAGGCTTATCAAAAGCTGCACCATGCCTCAGTCTTCCTAGCACAGGCCACAGGAAGAAGAAAAAAAATCAGAAAGTCAAATAGTGAATTCATTCTCTCTTTTATTTAAACTCTGTTAAAAAATATCTCTGGGCCTTTCTATTCCACAAAAGCAAATATGAAGATATAGACATGCATATCCTTACTGTCACACAACTGGAATTATCTCACCAATTAGGTACTATATTTTGCATTGATACAAATTTGGAAAATTAATTTGTAACTTCCTCTATGTTGGAGAGCTTTGGATGGCATTAGTTGGCATTACATGACAGAAAATCTTATGTTAAAATATAGGCTATGCCATATTAACTGGATGACTCCATTTTTTTCAGCATAAGAACTGTTCAACTACTGCTAGTGGTTGGATTTCTCCTGATCCATTTGCTAATGGATCAGATCCATTAGCAAAATAAAATTCCACAACAGGGAAGACATGACAAATAAAAACTCTTGGTTTGACAACAAGAGAAGTAAAAATCTGCTAAGATATCAGAATATCTTTTAATAGTACATTAGGCTTGTATTAATCTATTTAAGAGAGAAAATTTCTAAAAAACATCTTCTTATTGATCTCTCCAACATGCTGTCATTGGCTGTTTTTCACTCTGAAAAATGCCAGCATATAGAATGTAGATAGAGCACCATAAACTCTAATCAATTTTTGCTCAGATGAGCTGAATTGCATGCAGAAATCTAAGCAGGTCTGAGAGGAATAAAAGTACTTTATATGGTATATATAAAGTATATGGTACTTTAGGGCTATCCAAACTTCTCTCCCGCTGTCGTGAAATCGGAAGTCTGCTGTGTCTTTTTGAGGGTCTGGATGAAGTCAGTGGAAAACAAACAAAGCCCCCAACATACCCTTCCTGTCAAATAGAATGCTTTAAAAATACCCAAAATGCTTTGTATATGTGTGCAACAGCTAAAATTCATGTTTGTAACTCTTGTAGGAGTTCATTCCAGTGTCCTGTGCAGCTCTGTGGTGCTGGGACTCAGACAGCATGAGTATGGTGGTGGAGATTCCCACTAGGAATCTAGGAAACACTAGGAAACTAGGCTGAAGAATTTAATTCAGTGGCCTGTTCTTCCCACACTACTTGTGAAGTTATTGAAGCATGGCTGAAACTTCTAAAGGGACACCCTGAGAAGGAGATTAATTTAGGTGGTACAACTACAGTATGGAAAAGCTTATGGAGCTATGTACAGGACAACATAACCAGCTGTTTAAGCACTTGAAATCTTGGGCACCCTCAAGACCTGGTAGCTTGTGCCTACATTTTTTGTGCAGACAGCCTTGGAGAAGCCTGTGTTTTAGCAATAAACAGCAGAGGGCTTCCCTAGGATTAACCCGAGCACCCCTGGACTGTTTGATGTCAGATGCATAAAAACCCTGTAAGAGCAGATGAGATGGATGAGGTGTGGAGCTTACCAATACAGCAGTAAACACAACCTGAGTTGTCTTGTGAGACATGTACCATTATCTGAGTTTTCCCCAGGCATGGCAAAGCATTTACAAGACTGGTTCTGCAGTTGCTGAATCTGGTCACAAACTTGGCTTTGGAGCTGTTTAGCAGCAGAGTAGATTCAGTCCTCCATTTCTCAAGTCCATTGGATGGCTAAGTAAATGAGGCTTATAACTCTAATTGTTTTTTGCCTAAAGTCACATGAAGTGACTGACAACCCACTATGATGTGCTTTGGCCTTTCATCAATGGATAATTTTCATTTATTGGTCTGATTTTATAGTTGTCCCCAGGCATGGCAAAGCATTTACAAGACTGGTTCTGCAGTTGCTGAATCTGGTCACAAACTTGGCTTTGGAGCTGTTTAGCAGCAGAGTAGATTCAGTCCTCCATTTCTCAAGTCCATTGGATGGCTAAGTAAATGAGGCTTATAACTCTAATTGTTTTTTGCCTAAAGTCACATGAAGTGACTGACAACCCACTATGATGTGCTTTGGCCTTTCATCAATGGATAATTTTCATTTATTGGTCTGATTTTATAGTTGCAGACTAGCATTTAAATGGAATACCCATTCATACTATCACACTGCTAATAGAAGCATTCATAGTCAGTACCATGTCTCGGTGTATTAGCACAATGAATCCAGTTCAGTGGGTCATTTCTGGGTTTGGAGATCTGAGTCTGAATTGATCTGCATTGGTATTACTCAGCCTAATGATTCATCTCCACTGAGATAACAAGAGCAGGCTAGCGCCTTTCAAACTGAGCATTTATATTCTGCTCCCAGATTATTTTCTTTTTCTTCAGGAATGAGTCATTGCACAGTATCTCTTTGGTGCTGCTTAACTTGCTTTCTACAGATATCTGCCCTAAATGGCCCAAATCCCTTGTCAAGACTTAAAAAGAATCCACAAAAATGATTCTTTATTTCTACAACTTTTAGAAGTAGTTCATCAGCTATGAGCACTGTTACACCAACACACCTGGCACAACTCATTTTGGCAGAGAAACCTGTGCTTAAGAGGATGTATCTGAATTTGAAACAACAAACAAATAAGCAAAATACACATACTGGTATAAAAGCATTCTGGAGCAGGCTTTGGGCATGTTAAAATGCCTTAGGAAGAATTGCAGTGACAGGTGCATCAAAGCCAGTAAGAATTGCTAATTAGAACTTTTCAGGGGAGACAAAAGAATAGGCAAGATATATTACATGAAAATCATAAACCAAATGTAAATTTAGAAATATAGTATGTGGAAAAAAAAGACCAAAAGAGTCAATTTTTTCTTTTGCTACATTATGTTAACTACCTCTTGCAATTGTTATAAATGTCACTTGCAGGCTTCCAGCTGTTCTGGAATGGGTTTGTTTTTAAAGCACTTACTGAATAGAATAATTGCTTTGTAATATTGAACTGTATGGTATGTTGGTTTTGCTTCTGCTTTTTAATGTCTTTAACTGAATAATCAAATAATGTTCATGCCTCAGACACATTAAATGTGATAGGAAATAGTCAGTTTGGGTATCTAAAAATTTATATTCACTTTAGTGATTTTTCTAAGCTGTATGTTTCAAATATGCAGGATATATAGTCCTATATTTAGCCCCTGATCAAGTTAAACCATTCATGATTCAAGACTCATGTGGATTTTAGTTCAACAGTTATACTGCTAGTAAAACAAAAAAGTCACTCTTTCGTTTTTGTAGTGTTGTTATCTACATTACAATCTCCAACTTTTGCAATACACTTTGTTAATTAGTATAACTCATTCAAGCTGTGAGTTTGGGTTTACGACCCTCTTTGCTGATGTCATCCATAAATTCCTCTTCTCCCTCTTGTTGTTGTATAAGCTGAATGGCTTAAGGCTCTGATTCTCTTCTCATGTTGGTTTTATTCTGTGAAATAAATCTAATATCTTCAGGGAAGTTACGTGTGATTTAAACCTACAGCAGAGGAAAGCTAAAGCTTCAGGTTATAGCAGTACAATCAAACACAATTGAATTTCAGTGACTTAACAAGCTGCCTCCTCTCTGCTGAGCAGCTCCAAGGGCCCAGGAGCATGTTTTCAGTCCAATTAATTAAAAGAGAGTCTAACTTAGCTTAAATGAATGAATGAGCGTGAAGACAACAGAAGACATCAGAATAAATAACTTTTCTAGGCTATTTAGTGCTTGACCATAAGCTGTAGCTTGGTCTGTAACCAAATGCTGTGAACTGCACTCTGGGAGCCAAACATTTACAAGTCTGTTGCTCTCATCCCTATGCCAGGCTCCTCCATTGCCACATCACAGACTCCAATTTTACAGCCAGCAGAGGAAAGCATTCACTTTTAAAATGTGATTTATAAGATCTGTATTATTAGATGATTACTTTTAGATGAGATGAATTGTATCTTAGAGCACATTAACTCTGTTAAATATAATTCTGGTAACTGTCAAAGGAGAGAAAACTGACTGAATTAAACAGGTATGCATTGCCACTTATTGAATCCCACCTGAGAGTCATATAAGCAAGTTTTATTTACTCAGTGTAGTAACTGGGACTAAAGTAAGGAGCAGGTTTGCTTTGATCTCTTTTCTGGGCACTTAGGGTGGGATTTGTCACACTTACTTTTATACATCTAAAACATAATAATGGACTAGAAAAGACAAGCTAAGCAAGATGTTTGAATCCTTTTACAATCAAAGGAAATGGTCCTTTGTAGAGGCAAATAAATTTTGTTCCTTTATATCTATATAGGTTTCTGACCTATATAATGTAGGGCTGAGGTACCATACTCCAGAAGTACCTTTTTCTACAAGGACTTGAAATGATAATCTGGACAATTGGGTCAGACGGAGACACTACGGAAAATGAANCAGGAAAATTGTAATTGTACTGATTGAACATGACGTTGTGAAGCGATGAAAGATGAAAATAGGATCTTTGTGTGCATCCTCTTCTCACAACCCTGCAACTTTCCAACTTTCTGATGGGTGATGTGGCCTGTTCTAAAGGTAAGAATACAAGGTGGCTATTTCAGTGAATGCATTCCAGAGGTGAGGGAGCTAAGATGTTTGTGATTGACTTTGGTGCATATCAACTTACAAAATAATATAAAACACTGGGCCAACTGGTCTACCAAGGTTGCAGGCAGGAGTATACATCCAACTTGAAGATGGAAAACACTCATTTTTGAACAGGTGAGTAAAAAGCACTAAGACCTGGTGAAATACAGACGTAAAATCATAAAGTAGCTGCATTGGTGCTTTGTTGCTTTGGTATTGTGAATTCTGCAAAGCCAAAGACTGTAAATCTGTACATTTCCTTTAGACATAGACTGTTGACCAAATCTGAAACTCAGTGAACTGAGCCACACCTAGACTTGTCTGAGAAGTTTAGGAAGCAAGAAGGTCTTCCTAAAGTTCATGACTCAACAGGAGAGATCACAACTGGATTATACTATAATCCATTGTAGTAGATGATTGAGTTGTTATTATATAGTGCATTGGTAATGTTTAGATANTGAACTGATCAAGTGACCTCAGCTGCTCTACTTTCACTTTATTTATCCTGTCTTTGCCTCTTCTCCTCTCATGCAGATTTTTCTGTTCACAGGTAGAATGGAGGACCATAACTTTTTCTCATTCAATGTAAAAATGAGAACGTATGAGCAATTAGGAAAGTTTTTCAGGTCAGGAAAATTGTAATTGTACTGATTGAACATGACGTTGTGAAGCGATGAAAGATGAAAATAGGATCTTTGTGTGCATCCTCTTCTCACAACCCTGCAACTTTCCAACTTTCTGATGGGTGATGTGGCCTGTTCTAAAGGTAAGAATACAAGGTGGCTATTTCAGTGAATGCATTCCAGAGGTGAGGGAGCTAAGATGTTTGTGATTGACTTTGGTGCATATCAACTTACAAAATAATATAAAACACTGGGCCAACTGGTCTACCAAGGTTGCAGGCAGGAGTATACATCCAACTTGAAGATGGAAAACACTCATTTTTGAACAGGTGAGTAAAAAGCACTAAGACCTGGTGAAATACAGACGTAAAATCATAAAGTAGCTGCATTGGTGCTTTGTTGCTTTGGTATTGTGAATTCTGCAAAGCCAAAGACTGTAAATCTGTACATTTCCTTTAGACATAGACTGTTGACCAAATCTGAAACTCAGTGAACTGAGCCACACCTAGACTTGTCTGAGAAGTTTAGGAAGCAAGAAGGTCTTCCTAAAGTTCATGACTCAACAGGAGAGATCACAACTGGATTATACTATAATCCATTGTAGTAGATGATTGAGTTGTTATTATATAGTGCATTGGTAATGTTTAGATACTGTATTAACAATAAACCTAATCATAATCATCCCCATAATCACTGAGACCTACTTCTTGTACCTGACTGGGAACCTTCTCTTGACTACTCTGCTATAGGCACATAACATCAACCTGGAATGCCCGGCTACATCCAGTGAGCCATTTGCCCTGGTTAAAAATCTTTCTTCTACATCCAGCTAGAATTTACAGGAAAAGTAATAGCAAACTGGTAACAGGTCAACCAAATAACTGACTATGCAAAGGCAAAAAGACATTGCAAGCAGCAAGTCCAAAATCAATACGAAAAAATTGTGCATTATCCTTCACCCTTTGCACAAGTAGCTTGCAAATAAATTCAAGACCAGCATTTGTTTTTAAATTAATGATAATTCTTTAAATTTAAGCTTTATAGACTCATTAAATTAGGAAACAAGAACTGTGTGTTGTGAAAATGGAATTTCAATTGTAACTTTACTTTGTAGTTTGCTCTATCACAAATAGCTTTAGACACAGCAGTAAAATATAATAATTTAATCTTTTCTCCATCTTAGTTGTCTGTATTCACTAATCCAGAAAATTGCTTTTCTAGAGTAAGTAGTATGGCATAAAACCCTGAATTTCCATTCTCCAGTTTTACTGTGTGCTCAACTCCAGGATGAAATACAGACTACAGAATAAAACCTTTGCTAAAATATACTCTGAAGTTCTGTTTACCCACCAGAGCAGAAATTATATTCCAGGGTTTTGTCCTGTCTAACTTATTACTTGAAAACATTTGAATAGACTCTAAGGAAAAACATGGGAAGCTCAGAGTGGCAAAAACTGTAATTAGAAATAAAACAATTTTTTAAGTGTTTGCTTTGCTTTAAGCAGAGAGATAAAGTCATGTTATATTTGTGTGCATTTGCATTTTATTTGTATATTTGCATTTTATATGTGTTTGTAAAGCACATAAGAAAAATGTAGCCTTCATGTTGATAGAGATTGATGGGATATTGCTACAACACTTGGGACATGACTAGTAGTAAAGAATTATCAGCAAACAGTCTTGCAGAAGTAGTCTTGGATTAAAAGGCATGCAAATCTCTGAAGGAGACTATGACTATAGAAGGCAATCATTAAAGATGAGAAACTCTTTAATGGAGTGGCTCACAGGAGAAGTTTCCTCATATATCTTCCAACTTTCTGGTTTTAAATGTTCATGTGTGGTAAATAAAGCTTTATTTCTCCTTCATAAAGTGTCAGTGTTGTATTGTTCTCATATCAGTTAAGGACAAAAACATGGCGAAAGAGACCATGAACTACGGTTCCTGCAACATACCTGTGAATGCACGATTTCTTTTAGAAACATCATTCAGAGGTTTACACTTCTTATGCAATTATAACTTCATTTGAATCCTATATTTTCAATGACTTCTTCATTTTAGGATGTTTCTTTGAGATAGTAGCCACTCCATGCCTTGACTCAGAGCTGCACATATCAACCTACTGCAGCTTCAGGTAGTTCAGCTCAGACATGCATTTCTTTCTGCCTTGCTGCATATCACACTGGGTCATAGGCTTGAATTGCAGTTGCCTAGGGTTAGGCTAAGTCAAGGAGGGGTTCGGGATTGCTGTGATTAAATGTGTTTCTTAAACAACTCTTTAGACATATGGGAGTGCCTATTCCAGCAGATGTTACCGTGCTTTTTGACTCCAGGAATAGAGAAGACATTATACTAATACTTTCATTTTTCTCTGCAGAAAGGTAGCAATTCACTACTGGCCTACGTTCACAGAGGTTTACTCTTCCCACCATTCCTGTCACCAAGTTAACAGGTGTAAGCAAAACTCCCCAAATAGCTATTCCCTTTCTCTTCCTGCATAGTGGCCAAACAGAGAGAAAATTCTGCTTAGGGAAGACATAAAAAATTAATAACCTGCACAAAATATCTTACTTGATACACAGTCTACCTTTTAATTTTCTTTACTAGACTTTTCTTATTTAGAAGTTGTAAAGGAGCTCTGAATTATTACTATTCTTTGGGCTCATTCATTGCAGTGTACAAGTCTTACAAGTACTGGTTGTCACGGTCAATTTCTAGTTATGTTGGCAGAAGCCAGCCATCTTGCGCAAGAGGTAGAGTGTTTCAAAGTGTCTAATGAAATCTGGAAAAACATGGTGCAATTTTTGTGGTGCTGTGCTCTCTAAACTTTCTGCTGAATGATGTGCAGTGGCGAACCTGCCAATTTATTCTCAGCTTTCCTGCCCAATCACATAAATAATACATGTGAGGAGAGAAAGAAGGCTCCACTCTCTCAAGAACTACAGAGGAAAAGGTGTGCTTGTCTCAGAAAAGGATCTGGGAGCGCAGTATTTGAAAAATGATTACAGACTCTTCAAAAGAAAAAAATAAATAATAAAAAGGACCCTGATATTACTTTTGAAAAAGTACTCTGTGACTTAGAAAAACTTCTAAATAGACAAAGGTATAGGAAAGAGAAGCCAGTAATTCTGATTATTTTGCTGCTTTAATCCTGACAGCTTCTTTCCCATTTTATCTAATAAAGGCCTGGATTCTTTGCAAAATTCTATCTTCAGTAAAAGTACAAATGTAGGCTATTCGGATACATTTTGCTCAGGTTAAGCTTTTCTCATAAAGGAAAAAACACGATGGTAAATGAAAACAAGTATGTTCAAGAAATAATAAACTTTAAACTCAAATTTTAATTTTGACAAAAATAAATATTCAAGGTTTAAGTAGGAAGTAACAGCACTAAACAGAGACATGCACTACATGTTAAGATATCTTACTGTATGATGCACTTCCTCCCTTGTAAGTTTTGGTTATACACATACCCAACCAAACAGACACAAAGCTAGTACATGCAGCTGCAGTAGACTGAGTCTAAAAACTTCAAGGAAAGTATAAGTCAAACCTATGAATCCAATTCATATCTGGAAAATATCTTCTATATAAAAAAGACTCTCTGCTGGTGAATCTAACTGCTCATCAACTCTCTTTCATGTCTCCTCTCTTAGTTTAAGTTGAAATCTTTTCCCAAAAAATGTCCAAAAGGTAGTTCTGAATTTCTTCTTGCCTATATTTACTGAACAGAGAAGAGGTGAAAAAGTCATATAATCCTAAACATGTAAAATAATACTACAAAGACTTTGAGTTGTAACCATATGCTCTAGTCAGAGTTATGCCAAAGTATGTCTGCCACAGAAGCAATGCTTCATTTTCTCCAGAATCTACAGCAGAAGTCCTCAAAATTTCTCTTAGGGAGTATAATTGGGATATTATTCACTGTGTTGCATAAGGCGCTACTCAAAGCAGTTTGTCTGTCCTGTTAAGGCCTTTGCATTCAACAAGCACCTTCTAGCAACTGCACACTAAATATGCTTAATTATTTTCTCATGATATGAAGGTTTCAAAATTACTCTTCCTTGCAGAGATATACTTTAGGGTGCTTAGGTTAGATATTAAAGCCTAGGTTTGTTTTCTTGGGCATGTGTTACCCTTAGAGGTAACATAAGTGGGTCAGTTGAAAATTACCAATTTACTTAATTTGAATATGTTAGCCCCTGGGTTTAAGGAGTATTTCATCGAACTATTCTCACTTTTCTTTAAATTATTCAACTTAAAGAAAGGCTGGAAAATCCCTCAGATCCCAAGATATCAACCTGCACATATAAAAAATTTGTTACACAAAAAGAAAACCAGAGTTCAAAACCTAATAGGCTGTTATTCCACAAATACTATTTAAACAGGTAAACCAAAACAGTAGAATGTATTAAGACCACAATGAAGTAAAATTTTAACTTTCTACCATGAAGTGATAGGGATACTGAATGCAACGCGTAATGTTGATCCTCCCCCAAAATTCACATCTGACCAAGCAGCAGTTGGAAGTTAAACAACTGAGCCTTGACCTTGAACTACTCTTGTTTTCCTTTTTGAAAAACAAGCTCCCTTCTCACAACAGCCATGCTTGCACTCCACAAAATCCCTTAATAGCAACCAGTTGTTGAGCAGAATTGGCCCTAAATTGCGCTGCTTGAACAGCGAGACCAAGCTGGGAATGAAGCTATGGACATAAATTGACCATGACATCTGACTTCTCAGGTGAGAGCCTGGAGCTCTGACACTGGGTCACATTTGCAATGTTGACATAGCTTTAGTAATCTTGGGGAGAGAAAGGCAAGGTTTTCATATTTTGGAATGGATGTTTATTATTAGATATTTCAAATCTACATAAAAAACATAGTTGTTCATTGTTTTCAGAAGCATAGATTTTAGTTGACATACATCTAATCACTGGCATGTCTTTCTCCCACAGTTGTAGGTACCCAGACCTCACCTCAAAATTCAGCAAAGGGAAGTAAAGAAATTCAAGCTTCTTCAAATCTGGACCTTATAATGCACTAAATGATTGAGAATAGCCCAAACAATGCTTTGTTTTATCTGTGGTCTGATATGCTATTCTTACAGACAGGCTCAAAAACACAAAATAAGAGATTACAGAGGTTATTATGTCAACAGATGTATTTTAATACTATTCTATGTAGCTGCTTATAAGATCCAAGTATGTTTTGTTAAAGAACAGGATTCAATTTTTGTGCACTGAGAAATATGTTTTTCTTTAAGGTGTGGTAATGCTGAACATTATTATTGAAGAACCAAAATTAAATTTTAGTCCTGACTTAATGTAACTCTTATTAACATTGGTTCCTTTATTTCTTTGGCAGTATCCTTTCATATACTGTTGCCATTTTGAGCTTCTCCTATAAGCAGTAGTATTACTATCATCTAGCTGAATTATTTAACAGGTGTACAAGTAGATGAGCAAATCCCAAACATACCTTAGACAGAGATTCCCTATTGTGATGACTATGATTACCACATAACGTTATTTCAAATAAAAATAAAACATAGTTTAAAAAGCAATTTTAATTATTTATCAATATAATTAAGCTGTATTAATAGTCTTTATTATCCGTATTAAAAATTCAAAAGGATTTTCATCCCTTTCATCTTTATTAGATGTCATAACTTGCTACATATTTTCATGAACTACTGATAATATGAAATGCTCAAAAGCAATTTTTCCCTTTTAGTTATAATGACTATATGGGGAGTATATTAATATTTGAACAAGCAGTTATATTTGCTAGTTAGTATAATTTCTAGTACTTTTCCTTAGTCTGCTGTATAAAGGCAACATCCTTAAAAGCCTGCAACTACTTTCATCTGAAAAAAATCTCTTCTGTACTATATAGCATAATTACCCATGCCTCTTTATCTCATAAAAGTAATAGTATTTTGACAGCATAAAGTGAGCAGAAGACACAACGCATTGGTAAACATTATGATGAAATAGGCAGCAGCTTCAATGTTAGAAACAAGTTCATGAGGAAGTTGAATTTTTGTAGAAAAAAATTTAGGGGTCTTCTCTTCTAAATTAAAGTAGAATATGTCCATACTTCAGGAAGACTAGTGGGAGGAATTTGGAATATAGGTCAACCTGGGTAAAGTTTGGGGGGGTTTGTTGTTGTTTTTGTTCATTTGTTCCTTTGCTTGTTTTGTTGGTTTTTTTTTTTGGTGGTTTGTTGTTTGTTTGTTTGTTTGTTTTTTACTTTGAGTTCTTTCTCTCTCCTTATTTTATAGCCTGTACTGAGAAAGTGTTTTTAGGCATTTTCTGATATATTTGACATCCATTGTATCGAGAGCTCTACATAATTTATGCTATTTTATGCTGCCCAGGTCATAAAACCACTAGGACTTACCTTCCTAAATTGCTGAACTGCTTTGAGAAAACCTATCCTTTAACTGCCTAAATGAGGAGTGTGAATGTAGATCATTCTTAAGTGTTGGCATTTTGACCTAGAAACTTTGAAAAAAAAGAAAATAGTGTTTAGAAAGTGGGAGTAATTACAGCTCATTAACATCAAGGCAATTTGGGTTTTAAGTTACAAGCACATTAGGCAACTAAGAGAGACTAATGCAATAAAACTAGAATTGGAGCCCTCAGACAACAATATTCTTCTCTTTCTAAGTCAAATTGCCTGGTTTAGGGGCAGATCCCGAATCGTGTTACACATTTGCATAAATGAAACATAGAAGTAGTCACTGCTCACATGGAGAAGAGCTAAGGAGTTGCCTAACCACTTGCAGTACAAAAAATTTCTTTTAAAAGGCTGTTTTATTTCTTTGCCTTTAGATGTGCTGCAAAATTCAAAGGCAATATCCTCACGTTTATGTCATTAAAATCTGCATTCATAATTTCTTTATTAAACATGGTAATGAAAAGCAGCAATGCAAAAGGTTTTGAAGATATTTTTATAAGAGCTTGACTGGAATTTAAATAAATAATTTTAACAATGAATTAAGTCTCTTTGACCCGAAACATTCCATAACGGTGTAGGGAAAGCCAGGCAAAAATGAGACATGAATAAATTGGAAAACTGTATCAGTGAGAAATTGGGAGTGTATGCTAAAATTGTTTGGCATTGATCTTATACCTTAAAGCAGTTCTATAACTCAATTTAAAGGCCCTCATGCTTTGCTCAGTTAATACTCCTCCAATATGGTTTAAAGCATCAGGAATAGCTGCTAGATTTAACTATAGGATTACTTAAATAATAAAAAGATCAATTTGAGCTATTTGTTTTTCTCTTAATTAATGCCAAAAAAAAAAAAGAAAAAAGGAACTAGAAAAAAAATAGTCACTAGACAAAAGTCATGCAAGAAAGTGGACATTCAGAAAGTCAGGCAGGATGGACAGGAATAGAACCTATTCCTCCAGAGCAGCAATAGTTGTCTTCGTTTTTCTCTTTCAGGTTCCTGCCTTACTATTCCAAACACAATAAAGGAAGTCCTTCACACAATAGTCTCTTTCATTGCCTAGATTTGATTTATCTGCAGATCCATTCCACTGTGCAATAAACAAGGCAGAGATCTTGAGGAAAAATAGTAAATCATAATATAATTAAAGAGGGTATCATAAGCCACAGGCAACAGAGCCAAATGAAAGCAGCATAGAAAACATTACTATTCAGATATTTTGGAAGAAAGAGAAGAAATTCTTTACTGTGAGGGTGGTGAGGCAGTGGCACAGGTTGCCCAGAGAGGCTGTGGATGCCCCATGCCTGGCAGTGTTCCAAGGAGAGGTTGGATGGGGCTCTGACTAACCTGGTCTAGTGAAAGGTGTCCCTGTCCAAGGCAGGAGGGCTGGAAAAAGACTTTTAAGGTCCCTTCCAAACCAAGCCATTCTATGATTCTATGATTTATTTTATCAAGTGAAAGAATTCTCAGACCAGAGAAAACCAGCAGCTAAATGCATTCTTTAGTCTACTACTCCATAGTACAGTAAGTATTGTTCAAAATAAAATTCACTCTTGGGAAAAATATGACACATTATAATGTGCTCTTTGGATTCACAAAGAAAAGATGCTGCTGCAAGTATTTTATTTAAAAAATGAAATAGAGTGGGTACAGTTCCCAAAAGACAGCATTTAGAAGAAGGAAATACTTATAACATCAAAATCAAAAGTACATCAAAAGGTAAAAGGCAACTTATTTGTCATGGCAGCCCATCAGTAACCTAATTGCATGACAGATTCATCCAGAGGAAACTTGAAAGATGCTTACAGAAGTGCCTGATGGAAGTCTTTTGGGAGATGGATGCCACTTTCGGAAAAACAGACTTTATGGCTGGAAATTGGACTTGCTGTGATTGTTGTCCACAGATAAGACGGATGAAAATATGGTTGGGTGTTGTACAAACAAAATCCAATTTCTTCAGTAGTGGCAGCAATTTAGCAATTGCTGGGAGAACATGATGGCAATAAAAAGCCTCCCAGAGTCTTTTTGAGAAAGAATCATAAAAAGAATTTGCTGAGTCATTTAATTTTTAAGAGTACCTAATTTTGCCTATTTTTATGAATACAGAAAAGATAGTGCATGCAGTCTGTAAAGGGCTTTAGAACCCTCTAACCGAAAGACATAAATGCCTTACTACTAAGGAATTATACTTATTCTATAAAATTATCTTGCCTTAGACATTTGGTTATCCTCAAAACGTTTTGGTATTGTTTATGTTACACATACTGTTATTTGAAATGCTTTTCAATTAAATGCAAGCAGTTACTCCATGGCCTCATCTTTATCATAAACATTTTTCCCAACATATGAATTCTCAGAATTCACAGTTGGATGATGAATCAATGTTTGGAAAGTTCTTACTATTAAGCACAGTGAATACCATAAGAAGTTATATACGAAGATGTGTCCCTGGCTGTTCATTAGAGCACTGGAAAGGAGTGGGAAGTTGATGCTTGAAAGCTTCATTTGCACTGTAGTTTACTAATTACATCTTATAAAAACCCCACACTAGGCACCGGATAGGAAGAGTTTTTCCTCCTTTTTTATAGTAGAGACATTAAGGAAATTAAGTAGATTGACTAGCATGAGTTAATACAAAATCTGGCTCCTTATGCAGCCTTCAAAGGCCTGAAAAAATATTTATATGTGACTGTGAACTGAAACGAGAAAGAAGGATACCATGGGGTCACTGACTATATTTGCACAGAAGAAGGACAGGGATGAGTGAGCTGGTCTGCAAGCTACACATACATTAACCATCAATCTCTAAAATGTACGTGACAAGACATAGACAGTTGCTGCTAAGTCCTGGAGGTTGTCTCTCATTGCACTACATTTTTTTTGTGCCTTCTGTAAAGGATTTCCCACTACAACTCTTTCAACTCCTTTGCATTGAGGGTAAAGGTACTGTCCTAAATCTGTGATCAGAAAAAGAGATATGGGTTCTTTCTACTCTTACAAGAGGAACTTAAGCTTGTCACTGAGAATTTATATGAAATCCAGTTCACCCAATCCATATGCAGTAGCATAAATTGTTTAAATTGGTTTCCACAAAGCCCACTGTATCCTGCTCTGGTGTGCTTTTTGATGGCAGGTTTAATTTGCTTGGAAATCAAAAGTACAATCCACATCCTTTATGCAATACAAAGTATTGTGCATATTTAATGAGCTAGCATTTTATAGCCTTACCGTGTAAACTGCACCTTTCAGGTTGGTTGAAATATTATTTATATGTAAATCTACCCCCCTTCATTTTTATCTTTTAAAATAGCATTGAATACACTTTACAGCTATTCAGCCTAACATAGTCCCTAGTAAAGGGGAGACAATTATCTATTACTTTCATGTGAAATTCCATAACAACTACCTCATTTTCTGAGCAGATACAGCCTCATATATGAAAATACATCAGAAATTATAAGATAAAACCCTGATGTGAAATTTGATACAAAGACTTCGTTTGGGTTGGTTTTCATGTATCCTGCTGTAATTTTGAAGTGCACATCAACTGAAAACAAGCAAACAAACAACCCCAAAGCAATTCTGAGTGCACCAAGTGAGGCTTTGGCATGTGTTTGCTCAGCAGTTCATGCTGAACTGTTGTTATTTCAGAATAACTGTTGTTGTATTCTGAAAGTGGTCTTCATGGGAGATAGGATACCATGTTTGCTTTCTTCCTCTGAAGCTTGTGTACGACATTTAATCCCAAAGTCCTCCTTAGAGATTTGTGAAGACAAGCAATTACATGTAAATGAAACAAGATTTCTTCGTGCATGTTTCTAACATCCCAGCCCTGGAGCTGCAAGCTCAACTGGAAGTATTACTTTAAAAAAAAAAAATATGTAAGGGTTTAAAGTTCACTCAACAAACCTTTGAAAAGTCTTTAGTTCATTAATATCTCGTACTCATGTAAAGAGAGAACACATCATATATTTTCTCAAGAAAATTTCTTTTTAATTTGAGAAAATAAACATTTTGGCAAAAGGTTTTACAGGAATAACATACAACCAAGGAAGAAACATTCCACAGAAACACCCAACACAAAGCAATCCAGCACAAAGCTTAGTAGAATCCAATCTATCTGTTTTAAGTTACACAAAATAGATTAAAAAGAGAAAAGAGTAGAGAAAGAGATATTAAGAAGAGAAACAGGAGTAGAGAAAAAGAGTAAAGAAAGGAAAAAGAATAAGAGAAAAATAGCTACATGATGATGGCAGGTCCCAAGAGAAAGGCAAGACAGAGCCCATATGCTACTGTATTTAAGTGGTTTGGTCACCAAGGCCACCCCTTCCAGGGCCACCAAGACATCTGGGTTATTGACTGCTCAGTGCCCTCCAGGCCAGAGTGAGGGGTGGTGCAGCCAACTGGAGGATCCAGGGGGCCCAGTTTGGGTGGGCTACCAGTCTGGCCTTTTCGATTGACAGCCTTTACCATGTGCCTTCCATGGGCAGGCCTGTTCATGTGCCTTCTGTGCCATGTGTCTTCTGTGGGTCTACAGGCTTGGCTCTCCTTGCCGGGACCAACAACTCCTGCACACCACTTCCACACACAACCAGGTTTGTTCCAACCCAAATAATTACATAATAAGTGAGATTTGAATCCAGTATCTTATGATATTACTTAGGATATCAGTAACAATCTATACTTGGGACTTTAAGGTAGATTTGAATGTAGTGAATGACTTTCATTTACAGGCTACCTGAAGAAGTGAATTCCATATATTCTGAAACCAATAAATCAGCCCTGTTATGACTGAACTGCTGGAGAGCCAACCTCTGGAATTCAGAATCCTCTTTTTTTCCTGTTATGGTTCTACAGATTGGTCTTACTGGAGAAGGCACACCATTTCTTCAGAAGTAGAGAACAATCTCCCCAGTATGAAATAAAACAGACATCTTACAGTCTTCTACCTAGTAGCAAAAACCCTTTGCTACTTCAGATTTTGTGGTTTCAACAGATATTTGTGGTTTCCTTCTGTTCAGATACTTCGCATTATTTAAAAAATTCCTTAGAAATAAATGATCATTCAAAAATAATCCTAGTGGAAAAAGTTATTAATCTTAACAGTATTTTCAGTACTTCTGATATTGTCAGCTTCTTTGAAAATTTTATTTTTGTAAAGTAAGCAGTCAGAAGATATGTCTAGCTATAAAATAGTTTCTCATTGATTTTGGGTGTGAATGAGCATAAAGTATCAATCACAAATTTCACTAATGATTGCATACTGCATATAAGCATGAGGAATACGGAAACAGATGTATTGATTACTTTGGAAGAGGTTGGACTATTTAAGACAAGGAACATATACCAAAACACACAGCAGTGACATGGACTTGTGATAAAATAATCAGAAATGGATAACTGTTGTGGTTTTAAGTAGCCAGAGTTTCTTATTAGCTGGGGGGGGCTAGGAGAGAGGCTTCTTTAAGAAGCTGCTGGAGTTTTTCTCTGCTCTAAGCTAGCCCAAGGTCAACTGCTATGCCTCTGTGATAACATATTTAAGAAGGAGAAGGAAAAAAAAAGCTGGGTAGAACATCATGGTGGCTTAAAAGAAAGGAGGGTGTGAAGTTTGATTAGCACCAAGGTCGGAGGGAAGGAGAAAGGGAAGATGCCTTAAACACTGAAATAGGGCCCCAGCAATCTGTGAGGAATCATAGGAGCAAAAATTTCATCTGAGAACCCGTGGAAAGACTGGGAGATTTTTCCACGCTGGAACAGAAAAGTGCTGGAAAAGAGAGGCTGTGATCCTGTGTTTGGAGCAGAGGGGCCTGATGGAATCCCGTAGGCCATAAGAAGAAGAGATGCTGGAGCAGCAGAGCAGCATTTCCTGGGAGGACTGGTGG
>WEIV01000381.1:570-17133 GCA_013390005.1 Calyptomena viridis | reverse complement strand
AAACCATAACAATAACCCTCTTCGAAGACTACTTTTTTAAGATCTTTCCTGTTGGTTGTAAGAGACAAATACAAATATTCATCATCTTCTTTCCCCTTCTGCTTCTTCCTTTTTAGTTCAATTCTTTCAATCTTTGCAGAAGATGCTCAGTGTGCCCATAAACCGTTCCAGAATATTTTGTCCTGAATATTGTGCCTATAGGCTTCTTTTTCCTACCTCTACCAGCAGTGAGCCAGAGTGTTTCCACTCTGTCTTAGTTTGAGACAATTTGGACAGGTGGAGACCTCGGACAGAAGTCTGTTCCCTCAGGTTCAATACCACTGGTTTCTCCAGTACAGAGACAGAGAGATCAAATATGCGTGGATGTGAGTGAAAAAATAACTCTTTACCAAGAAGAATGTTAATAACAAAACTGATAAAACTGGGTTAAGCTAACTGATGAGGAGAAACTTCCCAAGCCCCATCCATCAGACTAATTGAGATGGTGACCTTCCCATCTGGAAGAAAAATACACATAGCCACAGGACACAGACAAGATGGCCACCCTTCCACACGGTTCACCTCCCCTACTCCTGGAAAACATGGCAGGAATGGTTAGAGAGTCAGCACTGGCAGAAAAGGGCAGATAGTTGGGATTCAATACTGGCAGGCACTTGTGTGGCACTGGAGTGAGGCTGCAGTGCTGGTACAGGCAGTTGGAGCAGGGCTGCAGACCCCCCAGGTGATTGCAAGGACCTGCAGGACACCTGTTGGATCCAGCATCAAGACTTGGTTGTTGCAATTTCAATGTTCATTGGTCCAAGTGGTGGTTGTAGTCCGGATACATTGAGGTGGTGATGGAAGCCCCAGGTTTTGAGGGAAGCCCCAAAACTCAGGGTTATATACCCTCAGGTTCAGGTGGGAACACCTCTGGTACCTCCCCTGGGCCAGGGAGTGTTACAGAGGATGATGTAATACTATGACTCATGGGATACCTTGGGAGTCTTTGACCTCTTCTAAAATGTTGCTGCTGTCTCTTTCATCAGTGCAACTGAGTCCATTATGGCCCATTATGCTTCATCAACAAGAGATTAACACCTTCAGGTTAGGTGTGAATGTTCTGGAAATTTAGCACAGCTAAGTCATCTGTGTAAGGAAAGAGAAACACTACCCAACCTCTCAGGATTTGCCTCTTTCCTTATCTTGTTTAACATCCAGCTTGTATCCTGAGGTGTCAGATGTGCACATCTTCAGCACCTGGCCTGGATGGACTTAGCAAAGCAAACTGCTGATTGAGTCATTAGCACCAATAGTTCAGTCTCTTACAGCACCTAGGCAGTCACAGGTGGTCAAATAATTTGGTCATTAATCACTAGCAGTTCAATCTCTTTAAAGAATGCAAAACACCAAAAAAAGCCAAAAAGGCATATTTGGAGAAAAGAGAAAAGCAAAGGTGGATACCAGAATTTTTGTGTAACCCAAGACACACTTCTTCAGAAAAAAGGAATTTGCAACACTATTGATCACTATCTCCAAGTTGACATACAACAGAGAGCAACAAAATTGTTCTGGTCATACTGAATATAATAAATATTATATGAAGACATAATACGAGATGTTCAATTAACAAATGTAGCAGAAATGGGACTCAAAAGTCCCTTGAAACACTGCTGAAAACCTCTGGCTAAATATGTGTGGGAGTACTAAAGAGACTTCATCTAGGCAACTGGAAGGTAAAAGGGAGTTTTTTCAAGGCAAAAAAAACTACATAGCAACATAGTTGTTAGGTTGGCAGTGGATGGACCTGTTGTTCCTGCTTCCTGTTCTGCTGCCCGACATAGACTTTACGTCCATCACTGAGAAATATATCATGCTGAGGAGTGTAACTCTAGACCTTCCCACAGCAATTGACCATCAGACATAACGATTTTATAGTTTCAGTCTAAAGGCAAAATGCAATCAGTACATAAAACAAGCATGGGACACTAAGACAGAAGTAAGCTGGGTGGACATGAGTGTCTCTGCAAGGAAGTCATCTGGAGATTTGCTATGGATACAATGATATTAGGTGGACTCCAAGCCTTCCAAGGCTACATCAGAGATGCAACTGCAGTGCATGCACAGATCTGAGCAGGTCTCAGCTTGGTTAACCATTGAGCTGCAGCATCACATCACTCAGTATGGGTCATTTAGCTAAATGAGGTTGTGCGAGAGGCGTACACCCTCCCAGTATACTACATTGCTATGGACACATTCAGCTTTTCTTTTATGAAAGTACAATTATTGTCTTAATTACAAGAATCATGATAAGGTTGATGAAAACCCAGGCACTCCTTCCAATTTTGAGTTCAGATTCACAACTTGCAAATTACAAACCACTTTTTTATTTATAGGATAATGAAAGTTCCTTCCCCCGCTCCCGCCCCCCCCCCCATGAGTTTTCTGAAAACACATCTCTCCTCCAGGGTTAATTGAGTAGGATTCTGACCTAAAGGAAAACTTCTAGAGAAACTTAATCAAATAAAAGAGAAAAGCAAAGGTGGATACTGACCATTTAGCCAGAGCTCTAGTACTGTGACTACTCATCAGCAATTATTGAAACCCACACAGCTATTTAAGATGATGGATGCTTTAAGAAATGTATCTGGGATTTTTTTTTAATACCTCTTCTACATAAACTTGTTCCTGTTTGATAAAAATTAATTAACTCATCTCAAAAATATTTTTACATTTCCAACTGTTACAGATTTGGATAGAAAATAAATGAGACCTCGTAGGCCAGATTTGCTGTCTTTCTGAAAGATAAATAAACATCTTATTTTTCATTCTATTAAAAAAAAATCTTAAAAATATCTTTTTGCATTATTTATTAATGTATATGATAATTACATACAGAACAGAATCCTCATCCTCCTACTGAAAGCAAGGATTATAGTACTACATTATTTAATGTCCAGATGCTCTTTGAATGTAAAAACATATTTTCTTGTTAAAAAGGCTGGGATTTATACAGGTAGCTATCAATCCCATTAATAGAATTACCTGCATAAATCCTTTTCTATAAACAGGACTCCACAATTCATAAGGATTTAATATAATTATTGGCTCTGTATCTTATTTGCCATATAAAGAACTTTAAAAAAAAGAGTCTTTACTCGGCTGCTATGAAAATTTAGTACATTTTGTTTGCTACATAAATCTGATATATCTACATACATAATTTTTGTAGTCTCCTCTCCTATTAATGTTATACCACTGCCTGTTCAGAAAGCATGTTTGAGCAAAAAGTGGCATTTAAAGAGCTTGCTGTTGAGTGACTGCTAACACAGTCAGTCCCACCCCCGTGAGAAAGCCCACGTTTCATCTTGGGTGCTGCTCAGCCCCCACTGCAGGGACAAAGAATGGACGTCTGATTTTTTATCATAGCTGGAAACCATAAATAGCATTTAACCACAGCAGCTTAAAATGTTTCTATATAGATCAGGGACTTTTGGTGTCATAGAAAGAAAGAAGCACTGCTTTCTTCTGTCTGAGGCCATTGATTCATGTCCTGGGAAAGCAGGTAGGAGGTAGACAGAGAGGAGGAGGGCATCCTCAGTCCTGTGATCTGTTTTTTTTTTCACAACTGCTCCTGCTTCTGATCCTTCTTTTAATCCAAGAAACAACAACAACAAAATTTAAGGCTGCTGTCAATGCAACAGTAAGATGCCAAGCATGTATCATCAATAAAATAGATTTTCATCCCAGAGTCATGGAATACCAAGTTGGAAGGGGACATCAAGGATTATCTGGTCTAACCTTTCTTGGCAAAATCAAAGTCTAGACAAGATGGCCTGGCATCCTGTACAGCTGAATTTCAAAAATGTCCAATGTTGGAGAATCTGCCACTTACCTGGGAAACTATTCCAAAGGCTGGTGGTTCTCACTGTGAAAAATTTTCCTATTGTGTCCAATCAGAATTTCCCCAGGCCTAACTCGTACCCACTACCTGTCATCTCTGACATCAAACACCTTGTAAAAGGGGAGTCTCCATCTTCATTGTAGCCACCTTTTAAGTACTGGAACATGGTGATAAAGTCCACCCTAAGCCTGCTTTTCTCAAGATTTATCAAACCCAGATCTCTCAGCCTTTCCCAGTTCTTTGATTATCTTTGTGGCCCTTCTTTGGATGCTCTCCAGCCTGTTCACGTCATTATTGCATAGTGGGGTTCAAAACTGAACACAGTATTCCAGCTGTAGCCTGATGAGTGCTGAGTAAACTGGCATATTGACTTTATCTCTGCTGGTGATGCCATTGCCAATGCAACCCACCATCTTGTTGGCTCTCTTTGCTGCAGAAGCATACTTTTCTTTCATATTGAGCTTGTAGCCCATGAGGATCCCCAGTTGCCTTTCCACAGAGGTACTCAGGTGGGTAGATCCCAGCCTGCGCTACACTCCTGGATTATGTTTTCCTGGGTGTAAGACTTTGTTGAACTACATAAGGTTCTTCTTAGCCCACTCCTCCAACCTATCTAGGTTTTCCTCTTCCAAAGTCTTCAGTTTCCCACTCACTTTGGTATTATTGGTAAACTTAATCAGAGTACACTTGATCCCATTTTCCACATAATTTATGAAGGGAACAAATAGCGTTGAGCACAATTTTTATCCTTGGGGATCCCCACTTGTAACAGGTTGCCAGTTTGAAATGGAGTTATTTACCACCACTGCCTGGGTGAGCTGGTCAGCCTGTTCCTCATCTACCGCACGGACCACTTGCCCTGACCATAACACATTGGTTTCCCCAGAAAACCATATAGACAGCTTTGGAGAAATCCAGGTAGACAATGTCCACTGATGCCCTACATCAGCCAAGAACATTACTTTGTCATAGAAGGTGATCATGTTTGTCAAACATGATTTGCACTTGGTGAACTATACTACTTAAATGACAGCTATTTCAAATTGCTGATTGTATCACTGTGTTTTTCCCTGTAGACAGACAAATACAGATGACAGGGGGATTGATTAAATTACCTGTCTTGTGGTCAGTAAGTATAAAAACTGTATACTTTTTTCCCCTGGGAAATCTACAAATCCAGAAAATGCTGCACAGTTTTTAATTGATTCAAAAACTTGAAACACAAAAATCTGCTAAGTTCCAGTATCAGCCACAAATGAAACACTTCTGCCTTTTTATATGAAATGCAAATTTGGTCTAACAGCAGTGAGTCAATCCCTTCTCTTTGTTTTTTTTTTTTATCTGTTCCTCTTGCTTTGTTCCTTCCTATAGTCAGGTCTCTTCACACAAGACCTGAGCAATATAACAGGTTTTCATGGATTTTGAATCAAGCCCAAAGACATGAGTGTAGGAATTTTCATGTGAACAGTCTGCAAATGGTGTTTTACCTTTACTGTTTTCCCAAATAAATGATTTTATGATAGCGCCTAAAGCCGAGGCTTTGGCTTTGAAGTATTTCATGCAATGTCATGTCCATTGGATAGGGTTTTAATAGTTGTACAGGACATGACTGAATAAAAATCCAAGAAAACCTACTGAGTTTCCAGAGTGTTCTAATGTAATTATGCTTCTTGCTTTGGGAGATTTGGGGAGATATAATTTAATAAGGTCATGTCTTTCTCTGCACTATTATCAAAACACAGCTGTTCTCATATCTTAGGTGCCAAACACATTTGATCGTTTTTGGCAATCAACAAAAAAAATTATAAAATTAACGCAAGACACCACTCCCATCATTCAATATTCAACTTTACAGAAAATGGCTTCTTAGCTTTAGTGAATAAAACAGCTGCTTGATATGTTCAAATCCTGTCACTGGCATAGGTGCTCACAAAGGAAGCATAGCATCTGCTCCCACTCTATTGTACAACACTCAATCCTGAAAAGAGCTGCAAAATATAGAGCAGGGAGCAAACATAGCATCAGAAAGTTAGGAACACGTAAATAATTAACATCTCTTTTATGTCTCTGACTGTATCTGGTGTAACAATGACACTATTTTTATTTGGTTTTAGTACTGACATTTGTTTCCATTTTGTATTTTCTTTTACTGGAGCCATGGCTCTGTTGGTTTTAAACTATCTATACATACCTGCAGAAAGCAAAGAAAAACATATTCCTATACTACCCAATCCAGTCCAGATTTTGATCCCACTAGAAAGGCAAAAACTTGTTTCCTTATTACTCTTAACCTCCTACTTTTCCCTAGAGATCAGGGAAAACTTCTCTGCATAGCTATTTTGCTTTTGTCTGTACAGCTGTGACCAGAAGGACATGAAGAGGCTGGGATGAAAAAGACTTTTATTTCCAGCCTCTATTCTTCATGTGTCTTTGCACCATGCTGCTCTACAGGAGGAGCCTTGCTGCTTTGAGAAGAGCCAAAACTCCGCTCTTTCATTCTCAGAGGCTGTGGGAATAAAGGAAGAGCATCCAGACTGACAGGGCACAACTACAACCTGCAACAGCACGGTCTGCAGGGCTCCTGGGGCAAAGCCAAGAGAGAGGAACTGGATGAAGGACCTGGATGTCAGCAGAGGACAGGCCCAGGACATGCCCTGTTCAGTGGAGCAGAGAGGGAGTTTCATCCATTGTAACTCCAGGACTGGCTTCAATGTGGATCTTCAGTGACCTGAGTCTTGTGCCATTTTGTGCAAATACAGTATGAAGCCAACACAGGCGTTGCTGACAGTAAACAAGGAAACAGTCTAGGAGAGGCAAGAGTTTCAAAACAAGACTGTCCTAATCTAATTTGCTTAGCCATGCAAGGTTTGGCTAAAGTAATTTATGGCCTGTATCAGGCAATCACAACTGAGTGATTGAGACACTGGAACAGGTTGACCAAAGAAGCTATGAATGCCCCATCCCTTGAAGTGTTTGAGGACAGGTTGGATAGGGCTTTTAGCAACTTGGTCTAGTGGAAGGTGATTTATGGTCCCTTCCAATCCAAACCATTCTATGATTCCGTGATCTATTATGAGTGGGGAGGGCCTGACCAGCACAGGTAAAGGAGTGCATGCATTATGCCACTAGCCTCCTCTACGCAGTTCTACCACAAGTGCAGCAACATGCCGCTGTTCATCGGAAAGGACAGGGCACCCAGCCCAGTCCTCTCCTAGACTTATTTCTTTTGAAAGAGCCAGAAAAGAAGTATTTACCATCACTTGCTTAAGGACCAATTAAAATAGTTACAGAATGACAATACCTTATTTAGTACAGATAAAGCTTGAGTATACTAGTCTTTGTAGCACAGTAAACCTACCTTTCCTTCTATTCTAGTGTAAAATCTATATTACAGTTTTTTTGAAAAGTACTAGAAACTGTACAGAGAAGAAAAAAGAGAGTATTTGTCCCAAAGACTTTAAAAGGAAGTGCAAGCAAAATAAAGGAATATTTCCCCTTTTTTGTTTGTTTTTCTTTTAGTGAATGAGTGGAATATAAAACCCCTGATACAGATTTTGTGTCCAAGATTTTTTTTTAGATTCAGCTCATCATAAAACCCTGAAACCTGTACTTCTGTAACTATTCACATATAACTTTTTATCCAGGTTGAAATTCACATTCTAAAGTCACAGATGCTGCACACACAGTCAAGCACGCTACAATTTTTAAGTATTTGAATTTTCCTCTGTTTATTCCTATCATATATACAGGGATGAATTTATTTCTATTTTATGCATTTAAAATTTCTACACTTTTGAATGATTGTGGTGGGGTGTGTTATGTGTTTGGGCATTATCATGGTTTGTTCTGTTATGCCCCTACCCTGTGTTTGGTTCATTCTGNGGGGCCTTAGTCGCCTGGTGGCTGGTGTCCCTTGGGAAGGACCCTTGTGCCATCAGGTGACCCACACCTGCCCAGTGCCCTCGGCATGGCAGCACGAGCTAGCCAGGGCTGAAGAAAGGTGTCGGAATTGCTGCCACACAGGTAGGGACCGCGGCAAATGATTTCTGAAAAAGAATGCATCTGAGTCATTCTGGGAACTAAAAAAAAGAAAAAGGGCAGAAAACACAGAATTGGCAGCTGTATTGCTTTGTGAGTCAGACCGAGGTATTGGACTGGCATTTGCTTGCTGCTCCTCCCTCCCCCTAAGGAGGTCCAACAGTGGGAGCCAAACAGATGGTGCAATGCTGTTCATTAGTGAAACTCCCACAATCACATTTAGCAGTTGGAGAAGGTCAGGAGGGGTGCGTGGCATCCCCAAGAGCGCAGTAAGAGGCATTTCAGCACGACCTGTCTCAGAGCCACTACTCTGAGCAGCCCTTGGAGTAAAGATGTACCTGACGTTCACAAACTGGAGTGGCGCAGAGAAAATGATGTTTTCCTGGTATTTCTCAAAGGTCATATAGTGCTTTTTCAGCTGAAAACAACATTAAGGAAACAAGTAATGATCAAAAAAGAGTAAAAGGGCTGGGAGAAGCCTTCTCTGCACAGTTTGTCCTTATCCCTCACAGAAAAGTGCCATATCAACTGTCTATCAGGCTGCTTTGTAAACACAAGAAGAAGAACTGATCTGCCTGTTAGTTCTAATCATAGTAAAATACAGTTAACATAAAAAATAACATGGAGTGTAGTGCTTGCTTATAGATTGAGTTCTGCTGCTATAAATAAATATTGCAGAACTGTAACCCATGAATACAATTGGCAAGATCTGCTTTTCAGAGAAACTTAAAGATATTCACAGTATTCCCAAGGTGGCCATCTCATCAGACAAAAAGGAACTTGGTTTAACTCTTCTGACAGGGTATTTCATTTATAAAACTAGATTTATCCAATACACTTTTGGATGTGTCTTTATTTAGTGTCTTGTATAGCATTTGACATGTTCTCTGTCAGCACAGAAACTCTGTTGATGGTCTCTCTAGTACTCAGTCATTAGAAAAGAGTATTCGCATTGTTTTAAATTTTCTCAGAGTATATTCTCCTTTACTGGAGTACAAGGAGGCAAGAAGAACTAAGCAAGAAAACATGATGTCAGGATTTTTGGTCCCGACACATTTAACAGGAGTACTAGTACCAAGAGCCAAAAAATCTGTGCAGATTTCTAAGATTTGGTAAAAGTATATTAATAATTGTGTAAAAAAAGTCTAAACCAGTTATCTTTCTTACTTGTCAGTTCCCAAACACAGCAACACAGGAAAGATAAAGTGTGTTTGTACGGATGTGGTGTTCCAGAGAGAAGGCTGCAGGTAAGTAGCCGGAATCACTTCCTGACCTCTCCTTCCCTGCAGGGAGTAGTGGGAAATGTATGAATAAGTACAGGAACAGAAGATACATTAATTTTATGCTGATGCTTCTGGAAGGTCTGGTTATTGGGGTTTTGGTGGTTTTTTAAAGATAAGAGTATTAGTCAGGGTATTAGATAGGAAACTGGTAATTCGAGACATCTAGTCATTAGCATGTGCCATTTATATTGCTACACTGTAGAATGCATGAAAACAGCTTCAAGTTCACCTGTTTCTTACTTCTTGATCTATGCACAAACATGATATTTAGATACATAGGTGGAACACCTCAAAGTATTATTTAAGAACAGTACATCATACACTTTTCTGCAGTAGAGAACAACATTCCTCAAAGTATCCTTATGTTTTCCTATTACGGTGCTCCACTCCTTGCTTACACCTGTTACAGCACAGAAAAGAAGATGACTTCTTTCTTTAGTCCCTTATGGATGTCTTTTACCACTGCACACAGACTTGTTTTACGGAATCTGTCAGAGATAAGCAGAAGGAAAAACTACTTTGTGAAAGTTGCTTTAAACATCTGATGCAAGGCCAGGAACTGGATCAGTATAGGGAATTAATTACTTCCCTGATCTCTGGAATCTGACCCTTCATAAAAAACAGAAAAGGGTATCTGCAAATGTTTGTTGAAGGCAATAATTAATTTAGTACTTCCTAAAGATTCTCCAGGCACTGGTATGTAACAATTCTCTAACAGGAGGAAAAGAAACTAAAACAAGTGCGCAACTGAACCTATCAGGTCACTGGGTTCTCAGGGAAAATAAATGAATACTTATTCAGAGGTGAGAAGAAAATTTCTTCCATGTCACCAAAAACTGATTAACATAAGAGCAGCAACAACCCATAAAGTGGGAGGACACTGAGGAACCTTAGTGGCTGGATGCAGAATAAATTCCTCTTTCCTTCATGGTTTTCTTACTAGAAGTTTGGGAACTGGTGTGATGCCCACATCTCACTAGACATGAGCAAGCTGAAAAAGGGGAACTAAAAGTCTAGTGTGTCTTTCAAAGTGAAAGGTTTGTCTTATTCACTCAAGAAGGTCAAGAGCATGCTGACTCTTGTTAAGCTCCTCTACTTACAGATGTGGAAAAGGTGGGAGAACAGGAGGGAGGCAATATATCCAGATCAGATTTTAAGATAACACGTTTTTTAATTGCAATATCGGGGATCAGCTGCACCCAATGCAGTGAGGGAATGTAAATAAAAGGGTCTCCTCTCTGCACATTAGAACATTTTTGGTCCATTCACTCCACTTATTGAAAGGACTGGTCAATGCTGGACATGCAGTCAGTCCTGTACTCCTGTGCTTAACACAAGATGAAGGGTTTGAGCCACACAGGTTGACAACAGGACAGGCACTGTGCTTCCCTGTACCTTAGTTTTGTCCTCAACTCCCTTCTATACCATAGATGTACCATTTTAGTTTTAAGACTGCATTATCATAACCTTTGGAATTGGTTAGCCTAATACTTTTAACTCTTTTTATCTTAAACCTTGTGGTCATTTATTGACTAGTTCTTTGCCCTGGTATTTCCCTGTAACTATGCTAAGGCAGCTGACATGTTTCAACTCATCTTGTCATACAGTGAGAATCTGAGACAGACCTGGGCAACAAAGATTTGTATTGATTCGGCTTCCAAACTTTTACATTGTAGATATTGAATTTTTAGACAAGTTTTGCATTAAGAATTGCCTCATGAGAATTACAGCATATGGATTATTTTGTCCTTAAAGCCTTTTTTCTAACATCTCTCTCCTTTGTACCACAGTGGCAGCCCCCATGCTTTCTCTACTTTCTACAAACCCACCCTCATCCCTCTGTTTCTATCCACTTTCTTTCAATTTTCCCAGCAGTTTGCATGTGAGTTGGCATTTACTAAGTACCATGTAAGGCAAACCCACATACACAGGCAGCCAGATGCTTTTGATTATTGCTATTTACAAGGGAGACCAGAGCTGTGCATATCACAGTTAGGAAATCTCTTCCTGTATACTGAATTTTGTATATTTCTCCATCACAAACTCTTTCTATTCTGCTTAAGGATGAGCAGCTATATTTTCAGATCTTGTCATTCCCTGATCAACACAAAGTGCAAAGTGTGCTTGGGAGGGGCAAGTTCCTCTATAAGGATTCTATGGCAACCTTGTTGTATTTTTATTGTTACGGGCCCAAAGGCTTGAATCTCTACAGTTTGGTGCCTTGTGGCAATTTTGCTCTGCTTTTCCTCTGTGGGATTTATGCTTCTGTTTTCCTTCTTATCACACAAATTCTTCACAAAAAAATTGTGAGGCCCTTTCAGAGGAAATAAAGCAAAGAAAAACAAAGCAAACCAACAAACTATAGAGCAATAGCAACAAAGAAGTTTGTTCTGAACATGGAGTTCAGCTGTCACCTCCTTATTTCAAAATGTGCGTAATGTGCAAATGCAAATGTCAGAATTGCCTGTAGCATAAGCCACAATAAGAAGCAGTATGTTTGCTATACCTGAACACAAAAAACAGCTGGAGAAAGATGAAAAAAGATTTTTTTTTTCCTTAATAAGAAAACTAACAATTAAGTTGATACAGAAGAGAAAGAAGTGACTAGCTTGTACACAGAGAGGCTTGTACACAGCTTTTATGTTGCATTGTGGTAATGTAAAAGAGCTTCTTAATTTAAAAGAGAGGGCTTAGACAAAGAATACTCCAAAAGAAAACACTTTATCATGATCTCTGATCAATAAATGAAATTTATAGGATTAGAAAAGGGGTTTTCAAATGAACAATATGCCATGATATGTATACAATTTTTTTCTGTCATGTGAAATAATGGTTATTTGCAAGGAGGATAGTTCCTAATTTATTCTTCTAATAATCTAGTCACTGAGTAGCTATAATACTTATTGACTGTGATTCTTCCAGATCAATAAGATATTGTCAAAACAATCCTTCAGTTGCTCCATAAAACAAAATAAAAAATGATGCAGTTGTATTGGCTGTAGGTAAACAGCACCAAATGCTTCTTAATTATGCAATTGTTATGTAACATTACCAGCAAAGACTGTAGTGTAGTCCACCTAATTTTAGTCATCCAAAGGACAGATTTCAGTCTAGCATCTAAACTTAAGTATTCCCTTCTTATTCAGCTGGCCTATAGAGGGTTAGATGAAAAGCCTCTGAAGAGAACAAAATCATCAAGGTTGGAAGAGACCTTCAAGATTATCTAGTCCAATCATCAATACAGTATCACCATAATCACCCCTAAACCATATTCCCAAGTGCTACATCCATATGCCTCCTGAGCACTTCCAGAAAGGTGACTCCATCACCTCCCTGGGAAACTTATTCCAATGCCTAAACCCTGTTTCAGTGAAAAATGTGTTTTCTAATATCTAAACTGAACCTTCCCTAGTGCAACTCAAGGCCATTTCCTCTCATCCTTTCACTTGAGACATAGCAGAAGAGACCAACCCCCACCTCCCTATAACTTCCTTTCAGGTTGATGATAGCCACCAGTATCTCTTTGATGATTATAGAAGTCTTAGTTTTTTGGTGGTTGTTAGCATGTCATAGTACCCTAGATAGCCCAAAAGGACCCTGAAGGAAGATGTATTCTAAATATTTTCAGGAAGAAACATGGATTGGTTTAAGATACAGAATAATTATGAGATAAAGAGTCCAAACCAATTTTCTTCCCTAGCTGAGTTGGCTTACAACCTCAAACATAAAACTCTTGAACCTATCTCTCAGAATCCTGAGATTAAGTTTAAAAACATTAGAACTTTTAAAAAAATTGTTTTGCTCTGTGTTGCTTTCCCTTGTTAATCTAGCTGTCTCAACCTTAAATTGGAGAAAAAGCATAAGTGAGATTTGACCTAAGAAGAGGCCTCATGTTCTTAGCGTGTGTGAATGTTTTGTGAATGCTCTAATTTTAGGACCAAAGAGTCCTTGAAACATTGTGAAAGAATTTAAATAAAAGCTGAGAGCATGAGAGCCAAAAGATTACTTGAAGAAGCTGATTGGCTTCTCTCTCTAATTGACAAGAGAATAAGGGGTTTTGAGACAGCTAAGCTTTCTCGTGAGATGTACTGTAACTCACAGAGATGTATCAATAAAAGGGGACTTGCTCTGACAGGCAGAACCAGCAGAGAGAACATGGAGGACAAGGCAGACTTCCCAAACTAAGCTTGTTGTGATAAATTTTATTTTAACTGTCGGTACCCCTTGTCTAAATCCCCTGGGCACTCCAGCATGGTTCCTATAGCTTTGTTGGTTTCTGAACCTTTTTGGGTACAGCTGTGTCAAGATTTCAAATATGAGGGTTGCAATGAAAACATTTTTACTTCATATTTTTGAGATCCTTCATTGGGATATTCATATGATAAAGAAGTATTTACATGGTGAATCTTGTTTACAGAAACAGGAATTTAAGCAAAACATCAAATATTACAGAGGTAACAGCTAAAACGGCAAGTTTTTTGTAGTTTTTAGGAATTTGAGCCACTCTCTACTGATATCTGAAAGAGTCTGAAGCTGTTGCTATAAACTAGCAGAAGTTACTTTTTTTAGTGGGTTCTGGGTGCTGAACTCCCTTGTGCTATCCCAATCAATCTTTCCAGTCACTGCATTGTGTTTTTGACCAGGACTGTGACAGAAAAAGCAGTCCACCCAGACTAATGTCCTAGTGTTCTCTCATCTTCCTATGCAGACTACACAGAAAACAAAAGGAATGCATCTACCTTAACATGGAATTGTCAACAGAAATATATTTTGACCAAAACCAATTGATATTTGATCCTGAGACAGAAAATAGTGATTCAGCCTTTTTGTGATTTGGGAAGTTCTTCTGTGCTGTCAGGAAAATATTTCAGGTAAGCAAGTTAGCAATAGGGTGTCTTGCAGTATCTAAAATTTTCATTTGCTTAAGACTCAGAATAATTGCATACTTCTGTTCTCTGAGGTTTTGTGAACAATAACGAATAAAGCAAACTCAAATGTTTTCTATCACCTTGACAGGCATTACTGCAAGCTAACAAAACAAATACCAAAAAAACCATCCACAGAATAAACACAAGCCTTGCTCACTAAATAGTCATTTGACACCCCTTTTCACAGTTTGCCCCTTGATAAAGATAAGCTCCCATTGTAAATGCTACTTTATAGCCAGCTACACTGAACTGTGCTAAAAGCAATATTTGTAGTTAACATTACTGTGCAAATTTCTTACTCTCTTTGAGATAGCTAGAAAGACCGAAATGCTGATCTTTCTATCAGAGTAATACTTCCATCCAAACTTCTGTCCATATTTCTCAAAGATGGTAGAATTGAAAATTTTTGAATTAATTCTCTTCATATTTTGCTGATTTTGTTTTGCTTACAGACACAGCTTTTGTTTTACCCATCAAATGGTCTTTATCTCAGGAATTTTCTCACTTTTACCATTTTGATCTCTCCCTCATTCCCCCGGGGAGGTGAGCAACTGTCTATGTGGAGCTGAGCTGCCCACCAGGGTTAACCCACAACATACTTGTTTTATGGTCAGCTAAATAAAGGTATAATGCCTTAACTTCATTATAGCTGTGGCTATGACTTAAAATGCAAAGTTATACATATGAAGTGAAGTTTAATACCAGATTCAGCCTGTTCTCTATTTCCTGGTTTCAGAATACAGGAATGTGCGTGAAGATAAAATTACATTAATTTGTGTTGTCATTTACACAAACCAAGGGTATTCTTACTACTGAAATTACCTGATATAAAGTGTAAGTCATAGAAATGTTTAGGTTTTATGATAACTGCATATAGGTAAAAATGAAGTAACCCTCACTTTTGTGGCTGGGATAGTCCAGCATGGAAAGACATACATTTTCTTTCTGCAGAGCAGTCATGGCTTTTCTCTGGCATGTTACAGTAACTGACATGTGAAGAGGATATTTTTCAAGTGCTAGTATGCCAAGATTCACTAAAATACTTAATCACCACCCTCCTTCTTTATTTTAAGATTTTAAAGTTTCTATTTAGCCATTCTTGACACATTTTTCTTATAGAAATGCATAAAATGCTATGGCCAAAATTTCAAAGGGGAGATCTAAAGCCTACTACCAAATCTGTGCTGTCCACATTTTCACAGATCATATATTTTTACTTACTTGTAAGCACAAACAGTCTAAGCATCTCATAATCCAATTTTGACTTATGGATGCACAGCATGCTTTCAGAAATATGCTTGCATGTGTAATTAAAAGATATGGGGTAATGCTTACAGCTCCTGCCAAAGCATTCAGCAGAGAGCACCCTGGAGAAGGAGATGAAAGCAACCAGAGCAGGAGCCAGATAAATTGGAATATGGGACAGCAACAGCAGGAGCCCAAGGCAGATAAAAGGTTAATGCTCCCATTGGTGGGAGCAAGATGGGGACTGTATCCCAGGCAGGGCTTAGACCAGGTCCTGAGATTTGCATGAAACAAACTGGAAAGTGTGAATTACCAAGATACAGTTCTATCTTGGGACTTGTAGTAATTTCATAAGCCATGTTTGCTCTTCTCTCATGGATTATGACATCACTGGAAATCCTTGATGGAACTACAACCTCATAAGCAAGATAATTCACTATTTAATCTCTATCTTGTGTATATAACCAACAAGTATTTGTTTACAGCAAGAATGACTTACATCTAGTCATATTTGAACTCAAGGACCTCCAGAGATGAAAAGCAAAACGATCTACAGCTTTCCAAGCCCACCAGAACACCTTATCACAGGGATGGAGGGTGGGGGAGGAGTGCATTTCAGTTTGTGTGTCTGTGAAAGGAAAGGAAGGTGGTCAGGTGCAGGGTTAGGATGGGCATATGGGAAGCAATGAAAATCCATTTTGAATGACTTGCAGTCGCACAACTCCATATAGTCTGTGTGAGGTGTTTGGTGAAATTCCATGCAACACTGAAATTTGAGGAGAAAGTCTTTAGCCATTAACTGTGATATAATTTAGTTTGAAAGCTTAATGAGAGAGGGAAAATAGCATTTCAGGTGTAAGGCATTTGCATATTCCTCTTCTTCTGCAGGTGTCTAATTGGTAGTGATACAGGTTTCATTAGAATATGCAGCAGGTTGTGGAGCTATCTAAAATGCCACTGAGGATAAATGCATTTTGTTATCAGCAAATGTAACTGCTTGCACTGGGAACCAACACCAGAATATACTGTATGACAATGAAACTGCATCCTTCTTTTCATCCATCTCTGTGAAAAAACTGGAACACACAAAGAATTATTAACATCTTGTATGTTGAGAGAATCTCATTTAAAAGATACAAGTATGGAAATCTAAGATTGCAGTGGGTAAATCTAGAAGATTAATTAGCCA
>WEIV01000380.1:0-10491 GCA_013390005.1 Calyptomena viridis | reverse complement strand
CCGGTGGCGGTGCCGTGTCCCTGCAGAGCGCACGGGCCACGCAGGGAGCGCGGGTCCTGGGTGATTGCTCCCCGTTTTCCTTAGAAAGTAACTCGGTTGGCAGCGGCGATGGTCCTGGAGCGGGGCCAGGGCCCTTTCCTGCTCTCCGTTCCCTGATCCGGTGGCGTCTGGAGCTTCACGCCGCTGGGTAGATCTTTTTCCTGGGGGCTTCTGTCAGCAAACCACCAGCTGGTTTGTTCCTCCATCCCACCCTTTGGCTTAATTAATTTTAAATTACTTCAAAGCCCAGTAACTAGCCTCAGTGGTAGTAAGGGTGATGTGTAAATTCAAGAGTTTAAACAAACTAAGCACAACACAAAGTTATGGCAGAGCTGGTAGTAGATCCTAAATTTCCCAACTCTTTTCTGCAGCTTCTAACATCCTCCACCCCTTGTTTTTCCTTTTGTAACATATCTGGCATTGAACTTCACTTGGATTTGTTGCATATATCCAAAGTCTCCCTGTCACAGAGCATTTCTAAAGAGAAAACTTGAATTAGCTCCTTTTGACGCTCCTTTCTTGGATGTCTGTGTTACATTTTATATCTGTTATCTGTAGGTGAAGTGTAATGATTAATTTCATTGAATTTGCTCTTTTCCTCTTTCAGCCGAGTGGTTTTACCTTGCTCCGTGCAAGAGGTATGTCCTGATCCTCCCCCCTTTGCTCGGACTGAGGGGTGGGAGGGGGTTCATGTCGAGTTCAAACGTTCCCTGTGCAGTGCCTGCCAGAGGTGAGTGCTACAAGTGTGAGCCCCATTCTGATCAGGGAATTTCCAAGGAGGCAAATGCAGCATGGAGCCTTGAGCTGTTCTGAGCCCCCCACTGCCACCTGTGCCCTGTGACAGCACTTGCCTGCTCATCTGGCACTGAGGGACTCCAAGCCTTTTCCTAAAGCCAAAGGTAGGAATTGTCATCCCAGATCTGAAACCAGCAATGCAAATGGCACTGAGGTACATTTAAATGAGAGGCACAACAGGGTGTCTGAACACACTCCTGAGGGAAACGTTACGCTTGTCCTGCAGTGTGCATTTTCTGGGTCCTGGAAGGGCAGCATCTAGTTGGTTAAAAGTGTGAAGTGGGGAGGCTGAGAGCTGGAAATCAGCATTTCAAAATCTGTAAACTCAAAATTTCTATTTCTTTGATGCAACGAAGAACAACAAATACACTTTGCACTTAGGATGGGAAAAACAAAGCGTAACAACTTTTGTGTGCGTTGTTGGGTTGCTGTGAAACAACCTGGGTATAGACCTGGTGCTTGTGAGCTATAGATACATGTTGCCAGAAGGCTGTCAGAATTTACTGAATATCTTTCATATGGTGTATTTGTCTTTCCTGATAATTTTGTTTGTACTACTGAATTTTCACTGGAAATAGCTAAATTGTTTAATGTGTTAAAAGCTTTGGCCAACTTCAGTGCTGACATTTGAATTCTCTTTCCTTTTCAGTATCAAGTTGGGCAGCTTTATTCTGTGGCAGAAGCTAGCAAAAATGAAACAGGAGGTGGGGAAGGAATTCAAGTCTTAAAAAATGAGCCTTATGAAAAGGATGGTGAGAAGGGACAATATACTCACAAGATCTACCATTTAAAGAGGTGAGAAAAGCATTGATGCATGTTGTAGTCACTGTTTAAAGATGAGGACAGCCTTCCATTATTTGCCATTCTAGGACACTAGTCTGTGTTTTTCTGCCACTCTGTAATTTGCTGAATTGTGCATGAGTGCTCTGGTAAGTGGGAAAACATGTGAAATGCGGTGGACTTTAAATATGTTGGATAGAGCATTACTTTTGTGGGACAACTGAAGGAATTGTTTGCTTGCTCTAGACAGAGAGGAGTCAAAGATGAGTGGGACATAAGGTTCCTACATTAATTATTGGTTGTTTTTTTCCCTTGAATCTAAAAGAAGAAAGGACAGGAACTTATTCACCATCCTTGGAGAAAAATTGAGGCTAAAACACTTACCTAGATTGATCTCTATCTGTCCTTACACACATGTGTAGGCAGACTTTGTTTAAAGTTGCCTCCTTTAAGGACACCCTTCTCCTGGGTAACACCAAATTTCTCTTGTATCAGATTTTGTTACTTTTTTCCCCCCAGCATCCAGTTTTTGGTCCCTGTCATGGGCACTCTGTTCTGCTAGAGGCTAGAGAGGGTGGTTATTATCAGAGGTGGTAATTCAGCTGCTCATGGGGAGCTGCAGATCTGCTCTTCAGGCACAATTGCAGAACCTGCAGGGCTCCAGCTGGGCTGCGGGTCAGGAGCTGCTTGCCAGGGAGCTGGAGGGGAGGACTCTGCCCAGTGCTCTCCCTCAGCAAGTGTCTTTGCTGCTCTGGAAGTGGAAAGACAGCACAGCTTTTGTTGGGATCGCATAGCTTACTCTCATTTACCTTATTATTACCTTCCCCATTTTTTTCTTAATTATGTTGTGATCAGGAAGGGATTTGGAGTTCCTGTGTATTTCACTATGAGTGGCACGTACATCATAACCTTTCAAATGCTTGGGTAGAATATGTCTTTTTGGAGTGGAAGAAACCAATGAGGAATTTCAACTGGCAGAATTTTAAAAATGTTGTCCATGTTTGCTTTTCCCAGTAAAGTCCCTGGGTTTGTAAGGATGATTGCTCCAGAAGGCTCCCTGGTGTTCCATGAGAAAGCCTGGAATGCGTATCCCTACTGTAGAACAAGTAGGTCTCCCCTTGTATGTTTTGCTGTTGGTGTTCAGTGAAGGGATGGGCTGAAATGGTTTAGAAGAGAGGGGCCATCGAGAAGATGATGCATTTCAGATGTTCCTGTTGCGTGTGCAGGATTTCCTCTGAAAAGGAGAGCTCCTCCTGGGGCTGTTCGTGTCCAGGGTCCTGCAGAGGCCTGGCATCCAGTGTCCCTGGAATAAGGGCGAGGAGGCGATTCACTTCAGGGCTAGGACAGAGCCTGTGTGAAAATCACTATATTTTCATAGTCCATTAGAGCTGACTGCTGGTGATGCCTAAAATCAGAGGGGGAGACAAAAAACTGCAAAAACAAATTAATAATGATGAAAAGAAGAACAGTACTTTAATGGGAGTTTCCAGGGTCCAGGAGCGAAGACAAGAGAGAGAAAGAACTAGTGAAAGAAAACGAGAGCCAGAACCAGAGCCCCCCAATCACATGATCCCCTTACATTTATAAGCTTCGAATGCCTACCCCCCTCAAGTTACCCAACCACAGTTCGTCTTGAACCGATGTTCTCAAGATGCCCAATCAGAGACCTACTTCTCTAAAGCCACCCTCAGGCCCCCCTTTCAGAGCTTCTCTAGCAGCTCTGGGCCTCAATGTTTTGTCCTGCCACCCCTGTTATCTACAAAAAGAATGCAAACATTGCTAGGAAAGGCCTGGTAAAAACCTCTCTAAGTAAGCCCATACAGGCCAGCTAGAATCCTAAAAATATGAGAAAAACCCCAAGGCATCACTGGATTTTAATGTAGTAATTGTGGAAGTTCTAAGAGCAGGCTGAGAGTAGTTTGTATGCGTTTCTGTTGAATAGCTTGAAGTATCCTATAAGGAACTCGCAAGGTTAAGGCTATCAAGTCAAAGTCTGCTGAGCTCTGCTGTGATGAACATAGCAGTTCAGACTATCTCGAAATGTTTGTTGTACTGTGGAGCAGTTGTTATATGTGAGACCTTTCAGAAACACTTTTTATCTAATAAAAATAACAAAATTTATCTAATAAATCTTTGTATTTCCTTTTCCTTTTCATTGCACTTGTTTCCAACGACCAGTTGTGACAGTGAGTATTTCAGTTCCTACCAGTCCTATGTTGGGGTTTTTTGAGATAAATTTTGTTTATTACCACTACAGTTGTCTGGCCTCAGCTGTTATATGTGCCTTGCTAGAGCTCCTGACATAGACCTCCATGTTACTTGATTTGTCTGCACATGGCTATAATTAGAAAAAACTGTAATTTGTCAGAGAAATTATTTCATTTTTTACATCTTCTTTTATGCCCTTGCTTACCATTACAGCTGCATAATACCTGACCTGGTAAGACATAATGCTAAAAAAGGGGGAAAAAGGCACCAAATTAGAGGCTTCTACACTCATGAATGCAGGAAGAGCAATGAAATGGAATCAGTCCCTGCCTGTCTGAAATGCCATTGCTGCAAAGCAAATTCCTGTCTCGCTTAAAATGTGGTAACTAGGACTCTAAATGGATCATCATAGCTCAGGGTTTGGTTTTTTAAGATGCATGGGAGAGACATCATTAAGACTTTAAAGCCCTGTATATTTGTGTTTTGGTGACCTGTTTAAGGAAACCTATAAGTTAAATGTTAAACTGCTTTATCTGTTCACTTGCAAACGTGGTTTAGATTGTTACCAGGCAGATGCAACACAGGGAGTAACAAGTGAATTTGAACTGTTGAGCTTGACTCATCATGATACCTGTCCACACAGGTGTGTGCTTTCTGACTTCTGGAATCAGCAGGGTTCTGTGATAGCCTTTAGATGTACCATTTAGTGGTAGCTGTACCTTTATGATCATTAATTGTGCTGTGCAGTAACATCTAACTGCAGTATTAATAATTTGAAAATTACTTGAACATAGAGGTAAAGAACTTCAGGGTTGAGGAAGCAGGACAGTAAATGGCAGGATTATTTCTATTGGTGTGCACAGCTAGAGCTGGATTTCTCAAACATACAGCCTCAGTTTAAGATTATCATGTACCTATTTCTCTGTGTAGGTAAGGGGGCTATTTCTCTGGNCTTGCTAGAGCTCCTGACATAGACCTCCATGTTACTTGATTTGTCTGCACATGGCTATAATTAGAAAAAACTGTAATTTGTCAGAGAAATTATTTCATTTTTTACATCTTCTTTTATGCCCTTGCTTACCATTACAGCTGCATAATACCTGACCTGGTAAGACATAATGCTAAAAAAGGGGGAAAAAGGCACCAAATTAGAGGCTTCTACACTCATGAATGCAGGAAGAGCAATGAAATGGAATCAGTCCCTACCTGTCTGAAATGCCATTTGCTGTAAAGCGAATTCCTGCCTCACTTAAAATGTGGTAACTGGGAATCTAAATGGATCATCATAGCTCAGGGTTTGGTTTTTTAAGATGCATGGGAGAGACATCATTAAGACTTTAAAGCCCTGTATATTTGTGTTTTGGTGACCTGTTTAAGGAAACCTATAAGTTAAATGTTAAACTGCTTTATCTGTTCACTTGCAAACGTGGTTTAGATTGTTACCAGGCAGATGCAACACAGGGAGTAACAAGTGAATTTGAACTGTTGAGCTTGACTCATCATGATACCTGTCCACACAGGTGTGTGCTTTCTGACTTCTGGAATCAGCAGGGTTCTGTGATAGCCTTTAGATGTACCATTTAGTGGTAGCTGTACCTTTATGATCATTAATTGTGCTGTGCAGTAACATCTAACTGCAGTATTAATAATTTGAAAATTACTTGAACATAGAGGTAAAGAACTTCAGGGTTGAGGAAGCAGGACAGTAAATGGCAGGATTATTTCTATTGGTGTGCACAGCTAGAGCTGGATTTCTCAAACATACAGCCTCAGTTTAAGATTATCATGTACCTATTTCTCTGTGTAGGTAAGGGGGCTATTTCTCTGGTAAATTAAATAGGTTGTTTTGCTAGTCAAGACTTAGTAGTGGCTTGTATGTAGGTACCATTTATCTAAACTTTAGGCAGGGGGTTGTAATCAGACTCATGCTTTTTGCTTTCAATTCTTACAGAATGAATACATGAAAGATGACTTCTTCATAAAAATTGAGACCTGGCATAAACCAGATTTGGGGACAACAGAGAATGTGAGTTGAGGTTTGGATACTAGGCCTTAGTGCAACTGTACAGTTAGTACAGATAAAATATTCTATACCTGGTAATGGTGGATAATTACTGCATAAAGTCAATGTCTGACCAGTGAGTAAAGCAAGAACAGCATTATTCAAGTCCTTTCAAGATGGTCAAACTTATGTCTCACCAAAGGAGATGCAAGGACAAGAGAGAGGTTTTGGTTTTTATGTCGAGGTCAATGCAGATGCTTGATTCTCACACAAATATTTAAATAACTTTTCGATAAGTTCTTTTTTTAATTTCATATTCTTTTACCTTAGACATGCTAGTGATAGTTAGGCTGACAAGTTTATTTGAAAACAGGTTTTACAACAGGTTTCACCAGACCGTTGGAGCTGATCTGTGTACACTGTCGTTATGTATTGAAGCTGCCTCTGTAAATCGTCCTGGCTGGCGATGTTCTCATTTTCCACCTCAGTCGATTGGGATCATAGGAGTGAAGGTCACTTCAGGAGAGTTTTGATCTGTAGTGACAAACATGTATAACCCATCCATAGAGGACTAGCCAGTCTGGTTCCAGTGCTTGGATGAACTAGCACTGGATGTGCTGCACAGAAGGGGAGTGTTCCTTGGACAGCTCTGCTGGCTGTAACTAAGTTTAGGTGTGTTGGACAGACCAGAGATGTGGAGCTAATTCCATCCTGAGACCTTTACACACCCTCAAACCACACACACTTCACCTGGTCCACATTCAAGGGATGATTCAGGGAGCCTAGGGAATCAGTCAGATTATTGAAACCTGCATATTTGCACCTGCAATTTGTACAGCTTCTTTCTAGCTCAGAAAGCTCATGCAGATTACGGAATGGGTAATGAGTTTAATTAGAGCTTAATTTCATTAGTGCTAACAAATGTGACAGATGAATACAGCTTAATATTAAATCTAGGTTTCCTGAATGCACAAGAATTGAAAGCTTTGTGCTGGTTTAAAATTGGTTAGTGAGTGAATTAAACTGTAGATGTGGAGATCATATCATTCCCTTTGAGAAAAGCAGAGGAAGAAAGGATAGGTTTGGAGAATGCTGCTGTTATGTAATCCTGAAAACCTCCATGGCACAGATATGTCCTGCATAAGGTGCATTACTGTGTAAGGTGCCAGAATGGAAATCATTCCTTTTTCTCTTTTTTTAGGTGCACAATTTAGATCCAAACACATGGAAGAGTGTTGAAGTTGTCCATATTGATATTGCAGATAGAACTCAAGTAGAACCAGGAGTAAGTAAATGCTCTGCTATTGAGATATGGATGCAGCATGCAGCTGATTTCACTGGTGCTTTGCGTTGGTTGTGAATAAGCTAAAACAGTGTAGATTTCACCCACAGAGATGAAAAGCATCTTGAACAGAATCATTCATTTATGTGCCTCCCTTATTTCCTTGGTTTTACTGCTGATGCTTTCTGCACATCTGGATTTGTTTGGGCTGTTGTCTGGTTTAAGTGTAACAGCTGGACTGTTCTATGTGTAATAATTTTTGGACAGTAAGGAAATGGTAGGCACTAATATGGAGACTCTTTGCACAATAAATTTGATTGTCTTGGGTTTGTGCAAGGAGATGTTTTTTATACTGTTTAACTGTTATTTTCTGAAAATATATACTTGGATATCCTGCATTCTGGGGCGAGGACTCCTTTGCAGGAAGTCTTTGAAACTATTCTCAGTACATCAGCCTCTTTTTTCTTTTGTATATTTGACCTACAGAGTATCAAAACTATGAGTGCAGAGCGGTCTTATCTAAAGTCTTAAGTCTCTTCTGATGCTACTACATTCTGTTTTTATTAATTTCTAACACCATTTCCACTTTTAGCAAATATTTTGAGCAGGTATTTTCAGATTCAAACTCACAGTATAGCCCATCCTTGTGTAGGAATACTTGGGATTAATTTTTACCACATGATTCAAATTCTCATTTCCATTTAATCTCCCAGAAACTCAGTTTTGCAAAGTCCTGACTTCATTAACCAAAGCCTGGTTTTGTACTCAGACTCTTAGCAGGTAACTCTGAGTTACCTGCAGACTCACACCCCTGCCATTCACCTGTTTGCCCCTTCTGGGATTAGACAGCAGGAACTCTCTGGGTCCCACACTTGGAGTCTCTTCTGTTATGAAAATTTGGGGTTTCTGGCCTTTATCTTCTCAGGACTCCAGGAGAGAGAGACTTTCCATTTATGCTAATACTTTATTATTTTGGTTGGTTGGTTGGGTTTTTTGTTTGGTTTTTTTGTCATTCAGCTACATCATGGTAACAAAATTACCCTGATTGACATGCTGGCTTTGTGCCTTCAGAGAAGGCTGCTGGTCTTGGAATGTAAATATCCCCTATGAAACTATCACCTGTTTTCGCTGTCTTCTCTTTGTCTAGAGGTTCTTTCCCTGCAGTTTCTTTATCTTTGTTCAGTGTTATTCAAGCAATCACCAGTTCATTCTGTGGGGTAATGTCTGAAATCATGCGCTTTGTTATGATGCTTGTTTGGGAACTATCATTCTAAGTGGCTGAGTGTTTTATTTTTATCTGCTCCATTTTTTTTAGGGAAAAGGAATAGTCAGTGTTGCTAAAGGAAAGTTTTATTTTTGTACATGTATCTTCTCAGACATAGTTTTGCCTGGAAAAGCAGCTCAAATGTATGACCTTGGGTAACAGTAGGACCAAAAGAATGGAGATACATTTATAAGATCTAGCAATTTTGATAAAAGTTTTCATATATTTAAGATTTATCTTTTTGTTCAGTGAATGAATTTTGTCCACCCTGCTGTAGTATAGCAGTTACTTGAGTTTCAGAGCTACAACTGGCTTAAATATAAAAATAGTAAATTTTTTTAAGCTANAAATAAAAAAATAAGAAGTTTTTTAAGCTACTAATGGCATGCATATGCTAACTCATGCTTATTTAAGTATGTATAGAAATAATTTGGCTGACATCTGTGACTTCCTTTAGCTAAAAATTTAACCTTGCCCTCTCTTAATCATCTCCAGCATACAGTCTGTCATTTTATGTGATTTGTGTATAAAAATGACTTCCCAGGAGACAAAGACATTTTAAAGGGTAAACAAAAGTGAACCCTCAGTTAACATCAGAAGAGGCTGTGGTTTTGGAAACAATTTGTAGGAGAGTGTAGAGAAAACAAATTGAAATCAGATTTACAGCTATTTTTATACAAAGAAATTAAATGTCTTGTTCTAGGTCATAGTGGATCTTCATTATATTACTGAAAGTTGTAAAACTGTGGTTCTGTACCAATCAGCCAGATTACTTCCCACACACCTGGAGCTCAGATTTCTGTGTGCTACCCCTTGTTCTGCAGTTTGAGGAATGTACTGGAAATGCTCCTCTGTGGTCTGTAACAAGGTGGTAAAAGACTCTTGACTTGGAGTTTGATGGGTGGATCTCTCTCATTTCAGACTTACTTTATTTATCATGTGATAGGCACCTAAAAACTTCATATTGTTAGTCCTGAAACTTTGAATCATCATGTGATGACACATCCCATGGAACAGCCTATCTGTGTATAAATAGGATGTACTTTTATTAATGTTTTCCTCTGCTCTTTTTGTTTTCCGTCCTCAAGTAAGGCTTTTTTGTCCTCTCCTGGGTATTTATAAATCTCTGTCTCTTCCAGCCTCCTTTGTGGAGACTTTTAACTTCTTGTTCCAAGTGTGGCACTGCCGTGTGTGTCTGTGATAAGATAACCAGGCTGGTTTCATTTTTTCATTTGAACCTTGGCATTCTTTCTAAGGTGATTTCAGAGAATGGTTTTCCTGATAGCTGTGCTGTAGCTGCAGGACTCTTCAGGGGAATGACTGCAAGACATTTTTTATTAAAAGCCATATAGCTAAACCTACCCAAAACACATGACTGCATGTCAGTGAAGTGCACACTAGTGCTGGGGATTTTCAGTTATGAGACATTGGAATCATGCACCAAGTTGGAAATATGGCATATGTGGATAAACTCGATTTTGAACTTCAGTTACGCTGTGAATAAGCACTCACAGAGCTGTGTATCGTGTTGGAGGGAAGTGCTGGTAGATGTTTCCTTCCACAGGAACTGAGTTTTCTGCTCAATAACACCAGTGGTATGTATGTTCTCATGTTTGAAACACTAATCCAATATTCAGCTGAAAAGCTCAATAAAAAAAGAATTTGTGTCCACATGCCTATTTCATGTGACAGTACTGTGTGATCAGGAAGTGCTTTTCATGGATTTGCAGATCAGGCATCAGACTTGTGTAATTTTTATGTTAGGTTCTGAAAGTTTTCTTAAAATCATTCTGTCCTGTACATATGTTTTCGATTTTATACTACTTCATAATGAACTATGAGCTCTCAGGAGTACTGTTACCACTCTGAGCATGTCTAAAGACTGAGAATAAGAATTGTAAAGAAGCACCTAGGTTCTGGATTTGTTGTAATATGACTTTATTGTATGTGGTTCACAGTGTCTCTAAAAAATTCTTTTTAGTAGATTGTTGCGTTCATGCATATTGAGAATTTGAGCAGAAACTGCCTGTGAAATTATATTTGTGTATTTCTTTGAAATGGTTTTAGCTCCTCTATTTTGTTATGCTGCTCCATGCTAATGTTTGCCTGTCTGACTTTCCA
>WEIV01000379.1:13322-38473 GCA_013390005.1 Calyptomena viridis | reverse complement strand
AAAATAGTGATATTTCTGTCAGGAAAAAACCACAGGTATAGTTGATTCTGCTTTGAACCCAAGATGTGGATGAGACAACTCCCTGCTGCCCATCTGTAGCCGATGATGCCATGGCTAGAGAGCTTTGCTTGCTTCTCTTGTAGGTTCCTTATCTGTAAACACCATGTGTTTTCCTGATCGGGTCTCAGATCTCCAATCTCACTTTGTAGATGTCAAGAATCATTCTAGAAATTAGAAAATTAATGCTTTTTTTTTTTCTAAAAGCAAACCTATAACAAAATTCACTGAAAGACGACTTTTCATTTCGGTGATCCAGTTCACAATTGAAATTAAATTATCATCTATTAATAACTGATTCTATGTTCACTAATATGAAGAATTGGGTGATAACTGAAGGATACTTTGTATCTTTCAAATGAAAAAATTATGGGATGAAACGAGGAGAATATATAAAAGAAAAGGAAGGAGAGAAGAGTAAATAAAACATATTAGCCAAATACATTTTTCTGTACATCTACAGCAAATGTTGCACACTTATTTCAACCTTTTNCATGATGTAGGCACGATGGAAATCATGCACATATGATCATGAGGTAGTCTGAAATTGAACATGAGACAAAATTTAAGTTTTATTGCAAAATAAAGCCAAAATACAGAGATTTCAAAATCTATATTGACATTCACAGTTATTTAATTCTGGAGTTGTGTCATCAAAGTATCAAGAATCATCAATTTCATTATTTCTCATGTCCTGAAAATATGGACATAGGTGAGTCATGAGACTTAGCAATATTCACAGGTCTTCCAATGTTTTCATCTAATACTTTCCAAAGCAGCTGCAAGCACCAGCCAGGATTTACAATGAACACTAAAGCACAAAGCAATATTACATCCTGTAGTGACAGAATTTGTTGTCAGTTGATATTGGGTGTTTATTCCTTTTTCACAAAAGAAGAGGAGCCATAGAGCCAATTTAAACAGCGCCCAAGGAATTTATGCTGTGGCCTAGATGCAGCCTGATGCTTTCATACATGCATTCCCAGAGTTTGAGGGAGTAGCTGTGGAAGTGCGGGGTGGCTGCCTTGCTGTTATGTTCTGGCTATCAAAGTCTGTTGGGGAGGTGAGTAGTCAGGTTCATCTTTTAACTATGTTTTTCTTTGCTAGATAGTCCAGCCAGCCCTTTCCCAAGCTTCAGAAATAAACAAGACATAAAGCTATTCTTTGTTGCCGTGCACTCATTCTAGTGCTATACAGACCCTACTGCTTCACAGGATTACAAATATGGCAATCCAAATAGTTTCTTGTGAAAAAGAAAACAACAAACTCTTAAGAGTTCAACGTTCCTCAAAGGATTTCCAAAAGACTCCTCAGTAAGTGAAAGAAAATGTGAAAGACAGAAAACCACCAGGAAAAAGAAAGGGTCATTTGTGATGTGTATATATAAATACTATGCATTTAAAGAGTTGGATGTTGGCAGAAAACTTATAAATATTTATTATGACTTTTAGTTTCTTACTGTTCTGAAGATTCTTTGAAGTAATTTAACTGAAACAGTTCAGTGATACGAATGGAGCTAAAGTTGATAATGATTAAAATTTTGCATTATTTAATGGCACAATTAATGCAAAGCCACACTTGAGAAGGTGACTACTACAGAATAAATCTGCCTTTTAGAAGAGAGAACATGAGGCACTGTAGAAAAATCCATTAAGAAAAAGATAATTTCATAAAACTAGCAGTGAAAATCTGCCACTTTTGTGTTTATTGTCTTACAATATATGGTAATACCTCGAATTCACCTAAAATACGCACATGATTGTCAATATAGAGAGAGAGAGCACCAATGAGGCAACCAAAAGCCACAGGGTTAGGATATATTCTTACAAAGCAAAGAAACCTTGTCTTGCTATGTTCTGAGCATGCAGCAAAGACTTGAAGTGGCATGAAGTGTTCTTAGATTGCTTTTTACTTTGTAAGCCTTTGAATTTTCTGCTGTCTTTTGGAAAAAACCTCAAATATTATGAAAAGAGGGAGTGAAAAATAAATAAAGATCAAAATGAAATCTGAAATAGACTGGGACCATGGCATTTCTATTCTGAAAAGGAAAAATATAAAATAATAATAAAAAAATAATCAAGAATCATTGAACACTATGGAAATTTCAACTCCAGTTTTCAGATGGAAGAGGTCTATAGGTAGACATCCAAACAAAACAAATCTTTCAGGGTTCACTAAGTGTGATGAACTAGTTCATATTACTAGATTGTATGAATGCCTATTTTTAGGTTATGTAATTCATCTCACTACTGTTTGAGGTATGATCTTTTAAACCTAACCCCATAAGGAGTGTGTTTTGCTAGCAGAACTATAATGCACTAGGTAGTAGTGCACATTCTGCAGACACATTACCTGGGCCCTATAACAAATGTTGTAAGGTGACCTCACATGGTTCTAGGTTAAGCAATCAGCAAACACATAGATAAATCAAAAGTGAGGCATTTTCTAGACAAGTTCTTGGGGAAGGAATCTGTTTTTAAGTTCCTTACCTCTGGGCTCTGACTTGACATTTTATAGTTCTTTACACGCTAAAGACTATAGGAAAACTCATGAGACCTCCTTGTTTCCTTGGAAAGGAGAGGAATATTGTACCTGCACAGGATAGCTATGCATAAAGATAGCTTCCATTGAAGGATATGTAATTAAACATACAAAATATATCTCACATATATAGTATATATATACTAAAAATACTGAAATAATCCAGGTTTCCTGGGGCAGGGAGGGGGGAACAGTATTTCTTCTGAAATTCTCTCAAAGATTATTGAGTGAATAAAACCTCATACATATTGGATCAAGAAATATGTATGACACTGACCAAAATTCATATCGTCCCAGGGTTTGTTTCACACCCTTGTGAGCCCTCAGGACATATGTCTTTGCTTTGTATGTGGCACTCTAAAAGTTGCTGATTTTTTCCAGAAAAATGATTGCTCATTCTTGTAAAGAGAATCAGCCTGTTAACTGAGATATCAGAAATAAGGTTTTCTTCTAGCTTTCTAAGGGATCAATTTCTCTTGTTTTTTTATGGCAACATGCAGAATAATTACTGCATGTTTTGTTTAACAAATTAATTACAAAACATTTCATAACATAAGCATTTACAACTGAAATATTTAGGTTACAAAATAGTTTACAGATAATTGCTATTTAATAATTAGCAACACTTAGCAGTTACTACTGACTTCCTCTCATGTTGAATGTATGTATTCATGAGAAGAGACGACCTTTGTGATGCAAAGAACGTTATATCCCCAGTTGTACATGAAAAGCCAAGTTGCTACCTGGATTCTCTATGAGAGTGTTCAGATTATCCCTATGTGTCTTTCTTATAGCATTGCTAGGAGGGTTAGAATCATCATTTAGAAGTATGTATGTGCAGTTGGGAGGACAGGACTTCCTACTACTCGCTTGTCTGATTGTTTTTTATTCTATCTAACAAATGCTATTGTCTGAACCATAGACTAGAAAACAACAAACCTTGTCAAGGAATGAGCAGAGATTAAGTCTTTACTTTGGAAACAATTTCTGAGTTCTAAAGTTCAATAAGCCATATAATAAACAAGGTGCCATCTACATTGTGAAATTCTGTTGCTTAGAGTATCTTAAAATAGACTGCAGTACCTTAAAATAGACTGTAGCATTTAGTGCACCCAAGATTGTTGATTCTACTAAATTATACTAAAAATACTTATCTGAACCTAAATATACCTGTTGTTCATTAATCTGCAATACAGATATTAAATAAAACTAGTAATGCCAGTTCAGATTAATTCAGACTAGTTCAGATTTCTGTAAGGAATATATGAACTTTCACAGCATATTAGCATGCACACACATACACATAAAAACAAGGAAAGGTGTGGAAGAATAATTCTGATTTCAAAGATACAGGTCTTTCTCCTCCTGTATTTCATCACCCAACAGAATATATTATACACAAGTACTAAGTTCAAACTTAGTTTTTACTAAGTTTGAAGTCTCCTTTTTCTCTAATACACACTCTATCATTTATTATATATTTGTATAAATTGTTCTTGTGGTGATACAACAATAAATCTCAATAATAAAATCTATCTATAATAAAAAAAGGCCACCAAAAAAATTAGTCACTAGACAATTCAGACTTGTTTTTATTCTTATTTCTCTCTCTCCTCTCCTTTCTCACTCTTGTTCCTCCATTAAAAGGACATCTTAAAGTTTAGCAGAGTATGTAATGACAGGACAAAGAGGAATGGCTTTAAACTTAAAGAGGTAGGTTTAGATTAGATGTTAGGAAGAAATTCTTTACTGTAAGCATGGAGAAGGTTACCCAGGGAAGTTGCAGATGCCCCAACCCTGGATGTGTTCAAGGCCAGGTTGAATGGGCTTTTGAGCAACCTGGTTTAGTAGGAGGTGTCATTGCTCACAGTAAGGGGGCTAGAACTAGATAATCTTTAAGGTCCCCTCCAACCCAAGCCATTCTATAATTCTACGACTTTGGACTAAATAGAAGTGAATGCTAATGTCCTGGGATGCTTTGAAAACTACTAGTATTGACAAATTTTCACGCACCCCAAAAAGATATAACTTTGATCATGAAAATTTTTTTTATTATTCCACTGCTTTACTCCACATAAAAGGCATATTCACCCCTGTGTGTCATCACTGACATTCATATCACTATTATCACATATAACTCACGGGTTAGCACTCAAGAGGATCCATGAAAGACTGGCAACTGGTTGAATTTAAAATGAGAAAAGCATTTTCTACAGAGCACCATCACCCCTGCTTCTCATGTCCACTGTGGTTCCACAGCCTGGAGAAGCAAGAATTGGTCTTGGGAGAACCATGCAGGCAGTACAGCTGTGTTTTCAGCAGGTAAATGTGTCGCCATCCCTCATTCATAGGCTTCTGCACACACACATCTTTGCCCTATTCTTTTCAGACAGGAACTCTGCCCAGGAGGAGATGTAGATAGCACAGGTTAAGACGAGAAAAAAAAATCTTGTTCTTAGGTGCAAAGACCCTCTTATGTAATCTGATACAAGAAAACAACATTGGCCTATTTGTGGAAACAACTGGGTGGAGTCAATTCAAATGGTCCAAATAACAGAAATTAGAAGAGCCATTTTTTTCAGAAAGCGAGCACAAGTCTTGTTAAAGAACTTTCAGATAGACATAATTGCGATCAGCTCTTAGTGTGATGTCGCCTAAACACTACATTCACACAGAATCACAGAATGGGTAAAGGTTCGAAGGGACTACCAGAGGTCATCTAGTCCAACCTCCCTGCTCAAGCAAGGTACCCAAGCATGTTCTTAAGGCTTTTGAATATCTCCAGAAAAGAAGAATTCCACAACCCCTCTGGGCAAGCTGTTCCAGTCCGCTGTCACTCCCACAGTAAATAAGTTCTTCCCCATGTTCAGGTGTAACTTCTTGTGTTTTACTGTGGTCATTCAAGGTGAGAAATAAAACCGCCTAAACAAAAACCCCAGTTGTTGCACAGGTCAGTTCTCAGCTCCAAAAACTATTTTTCAAGGGCACCTCTGACTACATCATATGGGCTATAACAGTCTGTATTGAAGTTCTCACTTTGAAAATCTCTCAAACTTTGTTCACTCAACTGACATATTTGATGTTTCTTCGTTGCCCTGCTGCTCATAATTGATGTGCTTCCCCAACTCTGTCCATGTGGCACCTGACAGCAAGAGTTACTGCTTGGCTGCTATGATCTTTCACCCATTTTAGAGGGAACTACAGATCTTTGGATCTATCTTTCCCTCTCACAAGACATCTTTTTGTAAATGCTCCTTCCTCCTGTTATTTCTTCCGGCTTCAAATAACCTTACAGGTTATGGGGACACTTCTTCATGACTTTTACTGCCTTACATATTGAAGAGTGGGCTTTTTCTAACCAAAGCACTCCCAGCTGGTGCTTAGCTGGCATTCAAAGATGGAAATCTTTACCAGTCATATTGACACGTTCTCCTAAAGGCCCCATTGCAGTGCTTCTGCATGCAGGCGTCCTTAGGGAGCTGCTTGGAGGGCTGCTCCTCACCAGCACATTGAGGACCTTTCTGTATTTCAGCTTCAGGTCAGTTCTTCTGGAATGAAATCTGTCTGGGAAATACCGGGAAGGGCTGGATAAATATCAGTCCCCAAAGACAAATCCTACTCCACTTCATCCTATTGTCTTCAGCAAACACACTGGAAGTTTTCAAGACACTCTGACTGGAAAAGGATGGAAAGCCATAATTGTTCTACTGTTTTATGTGGAAAGATGATCATATCTTAGAGCATATGTAGTTTGAAGGCTATGTAAATTAATCCATAGCTGGAGGTAGCACACTTTCATTACTGATTTCTGAGGCTTTCTACAGAAACAAACATTTACTTAGGGTTTTAAAAATCAGTGACTGAATTATAGTAACTGCCCTTTGGATTTTCTGTCCTTAATATGTTTGCCATTTGAGTAGTGGTTCAGCAAAATAAACAAATAAGATTAAAATCCAAAGTCATTCTCTGTTTCTCACATAGTAATACCGCACCACTTCACTCATCCTATTCTTTCTGAAATAAACATGCTTATTACCATTACAAAAGGAGCAAAGTGTTCAGCGAGAACAAACAAAATCAATCATATGAAGCAGATGATTCTTGGTTTGCAGTCAGAGAAGGGCACAGAGCTTTAAGTCATGCTACAAAGGAAAGATGAAGATTGTAAGAAATCATCACCAACTAGAAGAGATAAAATCATAATAAATGAGAAAACTGCTGCTGCTGTAGCACTACCATAATTTAGTAAGTGAAACAAAGCTGTTTAATTTTCCTACAGCCGGAGAATAGAATGTTTGACATGAGGAGATGCCCATCTTTGTTAGATATGACCAGACTCCAGTGAAAGAAGAAGATCGTAGGATATTGCTCAAGGAGAGCACCTGGAAGTCCAGCTGCTGTCCTGAGAGGGAATGTGATGAGAGGAATGTGTTACAAGAAATTGGCTGGAAGAGCTCCTCCTCAAAACAGAGGACTGAAGTCCTGAACAGAGTATAGCATGCAGTGAAAGTAAACAGGGAAAAATTGGTGCTAAGAAGAAACTAGGTTTTCCATCAATGTTAAAATTGAGATTTTCTGATGCCAGTTGATTTTCTTTGAAATATTTATTTGTACTCTTATTAGGTTTGTATATGGCTGTGGAAGACACTGCTTTGATCCTGTGTTTTAAGACTTTAAGACTCATAAGTCTGTCTTGGTTCATAGTAGTATGCTTGGGAAGAGATAACAGAAAATATGAAATGAATGATTATCTCCTGTGTAGCCCCAGTTGTAATGATATCTGAACAGGTCACTATCTTAAATACATTTGTCAAAGGCATTATCAATGACAGATCAAGGAGTTAATTGTGAATTTTCAAGGCCCTTGCTAGAGCATTATAGACTATGTAGCTAATAGTCCACACCATCAATAAATAGAAAAGATAAGACTGTGCAGAAATCTGTGATATGTGTCAAGGTAAAATAAACACACTTTGCAGATAGTAGATGTGCATTGAATCATGCAGAAATTCTCCTCTGACCTTGGAGAGGTGGAGCTATCTATAGTATTCAGTCAAGCTGGAGAACAGGGTCCTAAGGAAAATAAATTATGAACAAGCACTGGTTGCAAACTTAAAACCAGATCATCTGAAAAGCATCTGGTTTCAGGCAGTAAAATCCCATCCATCAACCAGTAGATGTTTTGCTTAATTCTCACTTGAAAGGAAAATTCCAAAGAGTTAGCAGCTAGCAAAAACCCACAATGTCTTAGAAATATCATCTGCATGAGAAAGAAGGTTAAATAATATCCACAGATTTGCTGTGTAGACACTGCAGATCACTGCATAGAATTTTGTATGATAATAACAGATTGGCTGCTGCTAGAAAAAAAATCTGATAACCAGCCATGTTCTGTTGACACAGAACATATGCCAAGGTGTGATCTGAGCCCTGAAACCATCCATGTCCTCTCTCTGGACACAGACTGTCTAGGGATGAGATTTCTGATTAAATTAGGGATTTGTGGATGAGTATATACAGAAGCATTGGCAATAGTTAATTCAAATAGGGAAAGATAAAGTGATATCTAGGTTTAAATTCAAAAATACCAAATTTGTGTATCAGACACACATACATAAAGTAGAAGTAAACTCTTCCAGTCTGGATTTGAGTCTTTTAAATTGCTCTAGAACTTGCTTGACAAATGTGCATCTGTATAAATAGATTATATTTGCATGAATAAGAAGGTCTTGCTCCACCTCTGCCTAGGTGCAGGCTCATGCATGTATTCAGTGCCTGTTGTCAGTGCTTGAGTGAGGGAGGACAGCAGGAGCTAAGCCATGAGGGGAATGAGCTAGGAGGCAAAGTGGCCCCAGGGCAGGCTGTGCCCTCTCCATCCAAGCAAGGCCAGGGAAATCATAAGCACAGCCTCTCCCAGGGATCCCAGGAAATGTGATAGATGAGTCTGGTCCCAGAGAGGAAGCCCAGGAAAGAATTAAAGGAGACAGGCTTGAAACAGGACATGGCACAAGGGTATTCACACCCAGGTCACGGACCAATTCCAACAGAGCAGCCAGTGAGTCAGGCCAGCAAAGACAGGGCCAAGTACCAGTACCCCATAAACATGGCTTGGGAAAGGTAGAGGTGTCCAGCTTGAACTAAAACAGGGACTCCAGACCCATGTGCAGAAACCCATGGAGATGTCCCAGCTGAGGCCAGCACCTATCAGTGTGTTTAGAGTGACAGTCTGTGAGTTTTCTTATTCATCCATCATATTTCCACATTAGTAATTGTATGGTGACAGGCAAAGAAGTTTATCCTGCACACAAAAAATTATTTGGAGTAAGTGGACCTTCTTGATCCATCTCACCTGGAATCCCAACAGGGCATAATCTGCCCATTGTGCCAGAGTTCCATTTAGACTCAAACCTGGGCACCTGGTGGGTTTTCAGTGTTCTGGTCTTGCTTGGGCACTGTGCCCCAGTCAGAGTAGTCACTGGCCCTGTCTTGTTTCCAGCTTCAAGAGCAGCCCACTCTTGCTGCTCACAGACACAAAATCATAGTGTCCTACAGCATGTGTCCGACTGGAAGTGCTCCAGGTGTCTCATTGCTGAGAAATGTAAGAATAGAGCTAATCTCAGCCAGCTAGGGTGGTGGAGGTTAGAGAGGCTCATGGAATTCAAACATATAATTTACTCCTATACTAATTAGCTCAGGAAAGGCAGAGATTGTGCTATTAACCAGTTCCAGAAAAATGCACAAAATAAAAAAAAAATTGACTGACAACAAATTTTAACTATGTTTCCAGGTTTAAATTTTTTTATGCTCCTCGGTTTTGTCAATGAACCAATTATGGAGTTCACTGAATAGTTCCGAGTTTTTCAGACAGTGACATGTAACGATACAATCTTTCACCATTTCATATATTTTTATAAAAAGGAATAGTTAAAGATTGAGAAAGATCAATTAACTTAGTTAAACATTTATATTTGGATATACTGACTATGTATAATATATATAAATTGTATGTACAAAGTATTACTTTCATATATAGTTCAAATATGCTACTCGTATAAAATATTCAATGTCTCTAGTTATGATCTGACACTCTAAAGTATTCAGATATTTCCATTAATAATCTTTAGCCGACTGTAACATTTTTACATTTTAAGACTGATGAATTTTAGCAGATTATTTCCTTTTCCTCATGGGAAGCTATCTGTATTCTGAAACTCATCATGGATACTTAGCTTCATAAAACTCAGAAAAAGAATTGTTTTTTCTGGCATTCTTGTGGAGAATGTGTTGGTAAGGACCATTCATATTTAGGTGAAAAATTGGTTTTTAACATGTATTTTTATCTTAGAAACCATTAACTTTCCATGGGAATTAATTTTCTGTTTAGTGCTTATTTTTCTGTAAGTTACTCAAAACAATTATTAAAGGAAAGAAGATTATTAGAATTGCAATTTATCTTCACCTTGGTTTTACAATCTCTATGGAAAATATTAAACTGGTACCATTATAAGATGGAACTTAGGATGGAAAGAAGTGCCAAATTTTCTTCCGTTTCATTTTCATAAGCATTAGCTCAATTAACTGTTTATATGTTTATATACTGCTTCTTAAGTATTACACAGCTGTTTTCCCTATACCTACAGAACTACATTATTTCAGAATACACCATTAGTAAACTATTGATTACACAGGAACGACCATGATTCTCTTTAAGAATTACATTTGCACTGACAGCCTATTTTCAACATCCTTGGCAAAAAGAATAGAGAGGGAATTCAACATGTTTTCATTAAAGTTACTATAATCTTTATTTTCTTATATTAAATTTTATATTATATTTTATTTTATTTTCCCTGCACACCTGCTATGAGCTTCAATTGTTCATGTCTATCAATTTTGAATCTTTAGCAACTGTGCTAAAGAGATGATTAAAGTTTAGCTTTATACAGTTAGGGAGATGACTCTGGTATATAGTGCACATCCTTATCTGTTACAAGCAGAATGAAGCTTTTTAGGAGATGTCTTTGTAAGTAGAAACAAAACATTTGCATATAGGATAATGTTTAGGAAGTGGTTCCCTGACTTCTGCACATTCCTGCTTTTTGAGATTCACATGGTAGTTTCTTTCCTATTGTAGTCTATATTAAAAGTAATTAACTCTTTCTTACATATGCAAAGACACTTAATACACTACATTGTAAATATAATGCTTTTAAATGTCCAGTATGGAAATACGAAATGAAAACAGAATAGTACGAGTCTCCTATATCAATCAATTTTTCTTCTGACAAAAACGCTTCTGCCAAACGTTCTCTTCCCACTTATAACTAAAAATACTATGACTTTAGGAATCAAAAAGTAGTTAACAAAGCAAAACTCTTCTCTGCCTAATGACTAGCATAATTGAATCTGAAGGAATCTTTCTGAAAAATTTAAGATCTAAAAGCTGGACTCTATCAGAACTAAATTCTGTTCCTTGGGCTGCCACAAACTCATGTACAACTCCTTATAAGTTAATGTAGCTAAACTGTCAGAAGTGGCAGTTTAATTGGCAAACATACTTTGTCCCATTTCAGATCTCAAAGATAGATTTATATAATCAAATATTGTTATCCAGATCTCCTTTTTAGACCAGCTCCCCCTCTCTCCCCTACAGGTGCACATCTGAAATAACTCTCCTGAATTTCAGCCTAAAACCGCTTTTTCTTTTTCTGTCCACTGCCTATAAAGAAAATTTAGGGTGATTTCCACAGATGTAGGTGTATATAGTGTAAGTAAACTGTAGGATGTTAGAAAGTAGTATGGTGCAGTAGGACAACATTTGTGGAGTGAAGAACATGATGCTGAGGAACTGATATGTGCTCTGGGGGATTTTGCTTGGCTTGGTCCTAGTCTTACTGGCACGAACCTATGTTAGCAGATCTACCAGCAGCAGGTGTAGTGTGTTAAGTGCATTCCTGGAATAACATTTTGCTTTAGCTTAAGAAGTCCATTTGTGTGCTCTGAGGTTGCTCTGTGATATGAACTGATGCTCAGTAAATTCTGGGTAACCGTGAGATTTGCTTCAAATGAGCACTAATGATCTGAACTCTACTAGTGTGGATGTTCCCACAGCTGTATAAAGTGGATGAGATTTATCCCACTTTTACATCCACAGCACCAGATATTGTTTTCTAGCTGGTCACAAAATAGTCAAATTTCAGCTCCAGCCAAGCATTACCTGCAGGTACAGATAGATTAGATATCAGTGCTTTTACAAGACTCAGTTTTCTGAAAAATTACTTTTAATTTAGTACTACTGTCTCTCTGCACCTCTACAATGGGAGCCAAATTCTTAAAAAATAATAAAAAACATAAATCAGTCTCTTATTTCTGTCATACTAATGAAAGAACATATTAATGGTTTCTTCAGTGTGGGAGACTCTCATTTTGTGAAAGCAGTTCTAGAAAGCTACTCTTCCAATATCATCCAAATACTTCCTTATTAATATTCCTAGATTTATTTTCTTGTTTACTAAGTCTGAGAAATAAACATTTGTTCATTTATATTAGATCACTTCTTTTTATAATCACTTCTCTGGTGCATTATTATAATGCCCTAGTTGTATTACATTGTACTATACTATACTAAACTAGTACTACTTAATGTAATTTCATTAGTTTCATTAAAGTGCCTGATGTACCAAAAGTGTGTCAAAATATTCACAGGAGCACATCTACATATATCCAATAAAATAAAAGCAATTTGTCCAGACAGTAGGGGGACTGACTTCACAGAATCAGTTGCCTGTGCTGCCATATGGTAAAAGTCCTAATTTACTTGGTGGCTTTGAAGGCTTGCTCTTTTTCATTTGCCTTGCTATAATATAGAAACCCCATAATTGTCTGAACAGGGAAGTGCTGCAGTGAAATTTCCTTCAATAGCATTCCCAGTTGTCTTCATCAGACAGTAGTTTTAATGAAGTGAGTATTTGATGGGGAACTCCTTGTTTGACAGGCACCAGCTTACATGACAGGGAATAACCCAGCCAGGAAGAGGGGAAGGAAGTCATACTTTTCCAAACTAAGGAAAATGCAACTCTGCTATTTGGATACTTAGCCTGCAATTATTCCTATATGAAGAGGTAGGATGATTCCACAGCTGTGAAGATGTATCCTCTCAGTTTCAGCTTGGGTGATTGATTGCTTCCTCTGACAGCTCTAACTACAGTTTGGAAAGGCTGAAAGATTGAAAGTAGGGTTGCATCTAACACCCTCACTTGTAGGAAAGGATCCAAGGAATATCCTCTTGAGAAACAGAGCTTTTCTGATGTATTGTAAACCACAGCAGTGAGAACCAGACACTTATTGGAGTTTCTTTGCTGTGATGGAAAATAGTGAAGCATGGTCCACTCATGGCAGGCTACAACCTGGTTTAAATGGCTGAATAGAAGTATTTGGAAACCTAGTTTTTGGATCTCTCTAAGGCTCAGAATGAGCAAAGTCAAAGCATAAACTATAACACAGAAATGTTGTAAAAAGTAAACTCTTAACAAGTTAGAAAAAAACTATTTTAATGGAATTATAACATGATTAAGTAACTGGGAAGAAAATTAATGATTCTAATTGTTTTGATAATTGTGTTTGTATAATTTCTTTAACACAAATGAATATACAATAAGACATTTCTCTTTCCTAATCTGCTGATACAGGTCAATAAAATCCCTAAGTACTCACATTTTTAGGTTTTGTATAAGAGTTTGCCTTTATCTTTTTGAGACTTCTTTAAAAAAATCTATTCTTTCCCTGCAGAAACAATGTGAATTGTGTAAGCAAACAAACTGGTTAGCAACTGAAAGGAATGAAACACTGCTAGCATCCAGGGAGGTGCATTTCCAACAATCCTCTTAATGAGGTGATTTCCCTTTGAAGTCAGCCTGACCCTTAGGTAATTGTTTTACACCAACTTCAACACCAAAAGCAGCTTGCCAATAGTCTTGTCCATTAAGACTCACTGTAATAGTCATGTGTGTTTTCAATTAAATACTTGTTCTACAGACATACAACTGTAATTGTATGTACAACTTCTCAGACCGAACATTCTTTCAGTTTTTGACAGTTTTATTTGAACATGAACTGGGGGGTCAGGTGTGTCCTTAGTTTGGATTGTGGAGCTAGTAAAGAATGAGTAGAAAAGTAGTACAATAGAGGAAAATGGGAGTCTTCACTTTGATTTGTCAGTTCCCTTACAAGCCTAAAGCCCTTCGCTTTCTAAACTGTCCCACTGTCTGAAAAATAATGATTTATCTGAACATATTTTATTTCTCTTCTACCATGTCCACAGCTATTCTCTATCTCATTTCTTTGTCCTATGTACATAAATTTCACATCTCTGGCTGGTGACTAAATATGATGTGACTTATAAAATCTGCAACACCAAGCCATTTACTATTCTGATGTCTAACCAGATCTACCTTAGAGAAATATTTTTGTGTATGAGAAATGCATACTATTTTTTTTTTGGTAATTTTTATTTTCAATCATGAAATATCTAAGTGAAATCAACATAAATCAGTACAGATAAGAACACTCTATTCTGGTATTTTGATTTAAGCTTTGTTTGAAGATGTAAACAAAAGTGAAATATCAGAAATTGTGGCAAGATAAAAATGTTGATGTTGGACTAATTACCTTTAAGCAAGATACTCCTGTAACTTTCATCCTTCTCCCTCTTTCGTTCACACTTATTCTACAAATTCAAAAAGGAGCTCTGGACCCTGCAAACATTAAGTTCTAGCATGTGCATAGGTCAATGTCAATTTGAATTGAGGTGAATCAAGTGTTCAGGGCGTTCCATATGTATATGTGTTTGCTAGAGTGGGACCTTAGGGGAAATCTTACTGAGACAGAAATATAAGCAATTTTTCTTTTTGAAAAATCACAAAAATTGCTTAGATGAGATTTAAGCTTAGAAGTGATTAGGACACTTTTGAAATCACTTTTCATTATTTTTGAAAATGTGCTCCCTCAAAATGCCAATCACAGCTTCTGAGCATTTAATTTCCTTGGCATTTTCAGTGCTCCTGCTGCTAGTGGATCTGCCTGGTGTGAAGGTATGGCTGAACTTCTCACTGGTGCTTTGACAGGCTTCAGGCGTAAGAAATGTGCCATCAGTTCTCTTCAGACTATGCCACACAGCAACAATTGACTCAGCTGGAAAAAAAGGTAGGAAAATGAAAAGTTGAATGGAGGCATTTTAGAACTATGTTATTAAAGATAAAAAGTAAAGTGCATTTCAAAGCATTGCTTGAGAGATTTTTATTGAAAAAATATATTTGATAAGGAAACAACACTCAAAAGGCTACACCATCTGAAAAATCCCTTGTAAATATTTCTCATTGTTATTTTCTAGAACAACTTCAAAATTTATTTTGTTTTTTTTCCTAACAAAAAAGAAAACAAAGTTACACATCCTTCTTTCTTGTTTTCTTTTATATTTGTTTTTATTATTAGTTTGTTTGTTCTGTTTCCCAGTTGTTACACTAAATTATTTGTAGACAGGAGAATACTCTTTTTAAAAAATCAGTCAGAAACTTGACAAGCTGGACTTCATTTCAAAATCATTACATGTAACTAAGATTTTCAAATGTATCTAAACAAGATGGATGACAAAATACCTTTAAAACGTATCTTTAGTATCTTTGAAACATATATTTACTATTCTGGCTAGTTTTATCTGTAAGATTATATGTATGATGCCTACACAAAACTTAAAATCTTATGACTGCAGATACTTATACAGAGTATCAAAGTGTCAGGTAAAAAAATGGAAATAGGTTGGCTCTTCTTGCAGGAGCTTAGATTGCCAAATCTGCTTATTGTAAGATAACAGATGTGAATTATGATATTTTTTTCCTAGAAGCCTTCACTTTTTTCTTTGAAGACATAGAAAAGCAAATAAAATCAGATTAAATTTTCAAATGCTTAAAAGAAGTGCTGGAAAATCTTCAGACAATTTTTTTTTCATAGAAAAAATTAGAAATGTAATTTCCCTTTATTTCATCAGAGTTTGAACTTTTGTAACACCATTTTAGCTAAATTTGTTGGAGAACCTCTAAAACCAGTAATTATACTTAATTTTTTTTTATTATTCTTTTTGGTTTAGAATTTTGTTTTTATGCTTTCTTGAACTAGCAGTCATATTTATATATCTGATATTGTTATCCTCCATCAACTACCACATAAGACTGTTGCTGTATCGACAATAACAAACCATACCTTGCAAAGGTCTGCCAAGCTTGTAGGTGACTATCTCTCAGTGAGAGAAATTTAGAATTTCGGAGCTAATACATTCAATATTTGTAGTATCCCACACTCTGCCCTCTTTGCAGAGTGGATATGTATTTCATAAGTGTATATACTTAATTAGATGTTAAAAATCTCAGAAAAAATTGCGAGCAGATGAGGTTTTTTATGAATATCTGCTTCATCCAGACTTGTTGACTATCAGTGAGTAGTAAAAAGCTGATTAAATTCCATCAAGCTCTACTATGTTAAGGTGACAAACTAGCACACCCAGAAGCAGAATACCTCATTGTTTCAATAAAAGGTGCAGGTCCTACATGTGAAGACTTTATTTATCTGCCACATGTCTACCACAGAAAACAAGCATAGTTTTTTTCTGAATATCCATGTTAAACTAAAAGATGGTCAGCCATAAAATGCAGCTTAAAAAATCACTGAGGAAACTATGCTTATTTTTTCCTAAAATATAAATTCACCTTCCAGAAAGGTGAAAGATGAAACTTTCAGTCAAAACTAGTTTTCTGACAAAAGTTTTGGAAGTTTTGGAAAAGTTTTGGAAAACTAGTTAAGAAGAGAAGAGAGATTGTAATGGTAAGTGGTTCTCATAACATAAATGTTAAACTCTGGAAAGCTGTAAAAAATCCTTACCTACATAAGTCATCCCATTGTACAATGTAAACAATGAAGGCCATCCGATATAATAAATATCTGGTCTGTTCACTTAGTACATTATTGCACTGTGTTTTTTAGGAGAATTTTGCAAAAAAGCATAGCAGCTGAGAACAAGTCAGCCTAAAATTCATGTCAAGAACAAAGTGTTTTGAAGTAACAACTTTGTGATCTACGAAGGAAAAAAGTTGCTGAGACTGAAAAATGCAGAGGTCAAAGACAGTCTGACTTTTGGGTTAGAGAAGATGAAAAAAGTTATTCAGAAATGCACTTTTTTTTCAGGAAAGAGAGAGGCATTGAATGAAGAAAACTGAAAGCAGTATCTTAAAACAGTAAAAGGGAATAAACAAGTAGGATTATAGAGGAGATGAGGAAAATGTCATGTTCAGATGTAGAGAAGTCAGCAACTAGAACAAGAGTCATTTTCAATTCCATATCCACAACTAAATCTTAAGTATGTCACTATTCTCCCTCTGGGTATTCTGCAGTTTCTGTTCTAGGGATATCCTTGTTATAATTTCTTATCTCCTCTGAATTAGCCTCTGGGCTCAGTTGTGGAGTCAATGATGAACCTGATGGTTTTAGTCAAATTAAAATTTGTTTAATTAACTAAATTTTGTATAAGATAAACCATGATTACTTCAGGCAATGGATTTGACTTGTATTAGTCTTCTAGTCTAGTCTGAACTGTAGTGTTTGTGAGACACTACAGGAAGGATTCGATAGTAAAGTATTGTTTTAATTTGTTTTCTAAATGTGACTCTAGCTATGTTAGTTTGTGCTACTTTCTGCATCTCTGGCAAACTTGGCAGTTCCATTTCTATATACACAGAGTTATGACATTCACCCTTGTTCTGTCACTGGGTGCCATAGGAAAGTCTAGCTCTGTACTTTTTTACTACTCCCACACCAGGTATTTATTACCTTGTAGATACTCCTGAGCTTTTTCTTCTCCAAGATGAACAAGCCCAATCCTCTCAGCCTCTCCTCATAAGACAGATGCTCCAGCTCCTTGATCACTCCCAGGGCCTCTGCTGGACTTCATTATGAGGCCTCTTCTGTCCACATCACTCTGCACACTATGCTTGCCAGTCTTGTCACAGAATCATGGAATATGCTGGAATTACTTTCATACTTGATAGAGACTCTTCATGTCTCTCCCCCTTTGCTCCTAGTTTAATGCTGTCCTCGTCAGTTTGGCCAGCCTGTTGGCAAAGATGCTTTTACACCACTTGATTGGGTGAGTCTTTTCCTAGCAGTCTTCATTTTTCAGCAAATATCTGATGGTCATAGAAGCAGTAGCCCTGTTGTTGACACCAGCTGCACAACCAGTTGTCGACCTCCAGGATATGCCCACTCTTTCTCAAGTCCTTCCTTCCCCATCAGCATCAAGGAGAAATCACCTGAACTGCTGTGCTCCCAATTATCTTCTCCAGAGCCAAGTAGCGTTGCTTGACATATTCCTAGCCTTCTCTGGTACTATCATTGGTGCACACACAAAAAAGCAGAAGTCTGCTGCTACCTGAGAACTAGACAAAACTTGGCAGTCTTCCCACAATATCCCAAACCTATTCCCCTAGCACGAAGCAAATATCCCCCAACTGCTGGTCAGGTCAGCAATTGAAGCCTCTGTTCCCTGCAGCAAAAGCTCTGTTTATCACTTCCTTCTAGTGCTACCCTGTGGATCAGACTCAGCTGATCATATGATTCATTAGAAAGAGCTCCCAATACCTCATTTGCCAATCTGCAGGTGGTGCAGGAGCCATCCTTCCCAGCTGCGAGAAGTCACCAGCTTCTAACCTTTGTTATCATTGAAATCTACACTTCTCACCCTAATAAGCACAGACTATCTCCTCCACCTTCAGTATAGCTGGGAGTCCAGGCCCTTGGAGAAGATCAAGTCAAACTCATTCTCTTTATCTACATCATTCTGATCCTTTGATCACAGATTTTTAAAAAGCCATCTTTATGACAATACTTTTTCACTTTTTCGTTGTCATGCATGACAGTGCTTTCTATGGTTTTATACATCCGTAAAGGTTCAATGTATAGTTCTGTTAATCCCCAGTTATACTATCTGTAAATGGACTGCTCCGGTCTCCCTCCCCTTTTCCACTTGGTTGCTCCTGGAATTGTTATCCCCTCCCTCAGTTGTATTCCCCTCTCAGACCCCTCCTTCCCTATCCCATATTTGTACCCCAGCTCCTCCCCTTCTTCTAGTCGTTTCCCTGTCAATCCAAGTTACTCGATCCCTGATAGGTTTGAGTAGAAGGCCTCTGGCTTCTACTCCTGCCTGTCACTCCCAAACCTTACCTTCCCTTATCCCTGGTTGGTCCTTTTTCTCTCCCCTCCCCTCAGTTGCACCCCCTTGATAAGGTCAAGCCCAAGGGTCCTGAGCACTCTCTGGAGTAGGCTCTCCTTGGGGTTGGACCCCCAATAAACTGAGCTCTGTTTCACCCTACTCAGAGAGTCATTTTCTGCTTCCTTTGGTAGGCAGTAGCCATAGGTCCTTCCTCCTGGAGCACTAGTTAGGGACTGGCGAACTGGCCACACTCAAGAAACTCCTTGTGGGGTGTGTGGCAGGGCATACCGCCTAGCTAGTGGCTCCAGAGTCGCCGGGGTGCCCGATCTCTCCTGTGGAGGGACGTTTGGTGCTCTGGTGCCCAGACATCTGCCTCATTGCCCTCAAGGTGTGTGCCAGCTAGCCAAGGCTCGAGCAGGGTTTGAGGAGCAGCCATCTGGGAAGGCACCGTGGCAGTCATGTAAGCAAATTTAATCAAATCATACTGATTCTGAGCAGATAGGTTGAAGAAGTGAAGGAAAGGGACTGAAAGAACAAGGAAGAGATTGACTACTTGACCTGTTTTTGCCAAAATCCCAACAGCATGCTGTCAGTAGGAAAGTCAGCATCAGTCAAAAATGATCAACCAAAAATAAAAAATTCACAGCTAATTTATAGAGTAAACTCTATGCAATGAAAAGTCAGTAACAATATTTCCTTGAGTCCATAAAGTGATGTTTGAAGACAGGGTCTCTTCTGTGAGGATGTCATGACCTCTCCAGAGGTCACTAAAAGTAGTCATGGGGTTGTGAAGCATTGGCAATTTATTAGTTACACTAAACAAAATCTTGTCTTTCCACTCCCTTTCTATCCTTCACCTTTAAGAACAAATGTCAATCTATCATCAAGATTACAAAATGTATGCACAGATAATTCTTGAAAGCTTGTCACTGTTACAATGTATATATGTTTTCCTGCTGGCTTATAGGAAATTAAAAATTTTCCTGGCATCCTGCTTTCTTTTTACTTCACAGAAGCTACACTAGGAGTCTAATAACATTTATAAGAGGGCACGCAGAAATCTCTCTAATTTCAAAGGCACTGACAAGGCATGATTCCAAAAGGGTATAAACATAAAATCATTAGAACCATAGAATATCCTGAGTCGGAAGGGACCCATTAGGACCATGGAAGTCCACCTCCTATCCCTGAATGGGACAGTCCTGACACGTGTCTGAGGGTGTTGTCCAAATGCTTTTTGAACTCTGTCAGACTGGGTGCAGTGACCACTTCCCTGGGGAGCCTGTTCTGGTGTCCAGCCCCTGTCTGGGTGAAAAACTGTTTCTCAATATCTAACCTAAATCTCCCCTGCCACAGCATCATATCATTACATGGTATGTTAGTGTGTTCATACCCACACGAAATACTGTGATATGTGGGAAGGCTATAGCAAATAGCATTCCCAGGTGATCTTCAAAGTCCCCTACTAATCCAAATCATTCTATGATTTTATGAAATAATATATATATAAAACTTCAGGAAATTCCAGAGTAAGGCAGGATACAAAGAAAAGTTGCTTCCAAGAAGGGATGGCAAGTTGCCTGCTCTGAGTATGTCTGAGGAAAGAAAATTTTGCCTTCCCAGGATGATCATCAAATCCTCACCTCATCTTTGCAATTGGATTTCTGTTTCTACTGTCAAAGACAGGAGGGATGACTGGAAAATGGGAAGGAGGCATCTCCAGGCAACAATAGCTCTTCCTCTAAAACTCTTTTCTGGATGTTTTTTCCCTGGCCTGGGCCCGAGATTCCTCCACACTAGGAGCAGGATCTCCACCAGTTATCTGCAAATTCTTGGGAACTTAAGAAGAGAGAAGGGATACTTGGATATGAAACACTGGTGTTTAGCAGGGACTATCACACAAAGGGAAGAGGAAGTGGAAAACAGGAACTGAGATGAGAACGTTGACACTGTACTCCTGAGGAAGAGGTTCCAGGAAAGAAAGAGGAGGCATGGCATCGCTCAGCTTCCCTGAAGCTTTCTGACCTCTTGGCATCTTTGTCCTCTCCTCGCCCTTACTTACTGTTTTTCCCCTGATTGCACCTGGCCACAGCTGAATACAACTTTTCAGAGTTTATCTGTTCAGGTGCCTGGGCGCGAAGATGTTACTCACTCTAACCCCATGCAGTTCTGTTCTTGTTCCCGTTGTACCATGGACCAAGATCTGCACTGCATTCCTCTCGATCTGTCACTTTCCCATGAGCTGTACTTATTTTTCTGAAGCACAGCAAAAAATTTTTCCCTTGTGGAGAAGCCATTTTAGGCAGGTATGACCTAGTTCCTAGAGCACAATAATTCTTTGCCTTCCTTTTTGTTTCTGTTGTCTAGCTTTTAATTGATGCTTTCATCCAGTAAGTGACTCTGTTGATTTGTCAGTACCCAAGGTAAGGTACCTCGATGTTTAATCATTTGGTGCAGTGTACAATAGCTAATTGTCTCAGCAGAGCTTGTCGGCTTCGTGTTACCTTGCAAAACACATTTCCAGATACCTTATCACAGTTCTTTGGTGTGCTCCAAACAGCCCAGTCCAACAGAATAAGAAGAAGGAAACAAGCACAGCCAGATAATGTCAATCTGAAATGTCAGCATCAAAGGAATCAACAAGGTGAGAACACAGCTCAAATACACCACTTTGTCTAACAATAAAGTTCCGTTACAATGACAAAAGGCAACGGTCCAAACTGCAGGGCAAAAGAGATCTTAAAGAGTCAACATTAGATTCTCAGCAATTTTGAGGACTGGCATCAGAAATATTTATAGATTATTAGGGGACAAGATCTCCATCTGAACAGACAGGGCCAAGATTTTTACAGGGATGATTTTTTTGGTCTGTAGTAAGGGAGTGGGATGAAGAGGTATAAAGGAAAGCAGAGACTGGGTTGAGTAACTCGTTTTGTCCCTTGCAAATCTAGTAGGGGCCAGGAAGTTATAACACACTAAAATAAGAAAGGGGATGGAAAGAAGACCTAAACCAACAAACTCAATGGTGAGTCAGTTAAAATCTGCCATCCCCCTGCAGATTCTATGAGAGCTATATTATAGTAAATAAACAAACGTTTGCCCAAAGCTTATTACCTAAAGATACAAGGAAGTGCTGAAAGTGGAATCAGAGTGTGCTTTGAATGGTAGCTGCAACTTTATCACTCTGCAAATGTTCTTTAACAAAACAAACAAACAAACAAAAAAAAAAAGACATGCAATTTTTGAACGTTGAGACCCTCTGAGTCCTGAGTAGGCAAGAGATGAACATATGATTCTTGTGCACATCTCTGTGTCCATGTTCAAACCTAAATTATGTTCTTGTGTGCTAGAATTCAAATGAAGATAATATTGGAGCTGATTCATATCTTGTATCAATAATTAGCTATGACCATTTTCCTTCTTTTAGCTTCAGTTTCCAGTGTGGATTACATTCACATTGAATTAGGTGAAAATATAATTTTGGAATTTAATTAATATGTCATCGTAAATTGCATACAGTATCATAAAAAATAAGTCATGCTTTAAAACACATGCTTGCTTTAGTGGATACCAGGCAGCTGTAGATAGTAAGAATCATGTATAAGAAATTGTTGAGATATGTAAGAAACTTCAAAGACACATGTCCATGACATCTTAATTATAAAAACACTTTTTAACAATGGTAATGGCTTCCTTAAACAATAAACACTGTCTAGTTACAGAAGAACCTGATATTTAAAATTCATATCTCAAATTGTTTCAAAGAGCATTGAACGCTCATGTTTTGTTTCAGTCTAAGTGTGGACTCCGCTGCCTTTCTTTTAATAAACTAAATTTTTAAGGTTTGGAATCTTAATCAAAAAATTAAATTTAAAGAGAAGAAAATCACACAAGATGAGCTTTTCAATGGCTGAAATTCATGTTCAAATCTCTGAAATGTTTATTTCTAAATCTCTTAGGATCAAAAGATAACTTGTCACATTCTCATTTGAGCATTGGTTGGTAATGCATAGATTCTATGATTACAATAACTAATATGGATTAATACAATGTTAATTCAATTTCTAAAACACTAATTCTGGAAAAAAAAGGTTCAATACAATCTTATATTTATCAGTAAATTTTCCACAAAGCAGACTAAAATAAAAGCTACATAGAGGTCTTTTCAGCTTGTATTAAGAAGATGATTAAGAAGATTAAGAAGATGACGATATATGTCTGGTTTTCGCCCAAAAATGACTATTAATTAGGATCAGTCTCCCATAACATAACCAATGAAAAAGTACTGTACAGACGTGAGAGTGATCCACAGGTTCACAAGATTTTAAGGCCAGAAGAATCATTGAAATTATCGTGCATGATATCTGCTATAATATAAACCATAAACCCTCATCCTGTTTCTTTTCTTTATGCTACTATTATGCCTTACTTTAAAACATTCCAATAAATTCTATAAAATATATAAGTTTCTATAGAATTCTGTAACCCTTTTTTTTCATGAAGTATGTTGTGGTCTAAACATTGAAAAACTTTGGGAAAGTTTGGGCTATTTATAACCTTCACTGGAAGTGATAGAACTGTATCTTGCTCTCCAGACCTTGCCTACAGGTTTGATGTAATTGTGAAGGTCTTTCGGTCATTAAACCAATGAGTTTGAGATTGAAGAAGTGTCAATGCTCGGTGTTGTTGTGTCCGACTCAGGAGGCATAATGACAAAAAGGCTGACTCCACTAAGCTTTATCAGAGTTTTTATTTATTTATTAGAGTTTCTATTTATCTATTTCTATGCAGAGAAAGCTTAAGCATCTAAGCATTGCAAAGGCTATAATACCTACCAAGCAGACTTGTTATCTCTCTACCTGGCTAGATGTTCCACCAAACAGAGGGTCTGCTTTCTTAGAAGTCAGAACATGTCTGCTCTCTAAGAAGTCTGCAACATGTCTGCTGCTTCTTCTTGCACAGTTTCAGAATATATATCAGACTATATTGTTTCCATTAGCTGTCCAATGACCTGGGGATCAAGGTCTCCTTTTCCAGCCAGGGGGGACAAGGTCATAACCAGTCAGAGCATGACTTCTACTCATGCTCAGGAGAAATGTGGCCTGTAGGACAGGGCTACAAAGAAGTATGTTTTATGACAGGAAATGAAGCATCACACCTGATTTCTTCGTAAGGAAGGGTTGGGTTTTTTTCTTCTTATGATTGCAAATGGCATTAGGATTTCAATATTAGGGTCAAGCTTAAGAATTTACTCTGTAGTTTCACAAGACTCTTTATTATGAGGAAAAGACACTTCCTTTCTACTGAGACTATTACAACACAACCTCTTTCCCCATCTGGACCACAGGGATGATCCTCAAAACAATGTGAAAAGGAAAGCTACAACTCCAATAATGCAATGGTTTCAAAAATCTCTGACTCAGAAATCAAAACCTCATATAAAGCTTGAGGGCTTAACACACAACAGTTGTTGGGATATTTGTATTTGCTTTCTTGAAAATATTGATAGCTAAATTTGATGGGTTGCATGGGTGAAAAGTGTTATTGAGTGACCTACCTGATCTAGAGAGCAAGCTAAGGTACTACTAGGTCCAACTATTTTTCTTATACTTTCTAGATATATTTTGACAGTGGATTTTAAGACCAACAGGTGAGAACTTTTAAGATGCTTACATACAGTAACCTTAGTCACAATCTCTGTCCAAAGATGCTCAGTGCTCTTCTGTTTCTGTGTATTACATAAATGGAAGAAAATATTATGTCAATCCTGTTGTGATCTCACTTCCATCAAATGCTCAAAGACTGACAAAGATGAAAGCAAAGAAAGTAAGTTTGTCTCTCTCTTCAGGAAAACAACTTAAATGCTTTAAAAAATATATTCTCATTGAATAAGGAATTGGTACAGAAAAAAATATCTGTAAATCTAAAACACAACGAAATTGTTCAAACAAAACTGATAGCATTATCAGTAGTATGGTATTTTTTCAGAGACTTTTACTGGATGATTTATCAGGAGACTACTACAGCAGGGTAGTTCTTCAAACAGCCTGCAGCTCTTTAAAGTTGACACATGGTGTAGTTGACTTTAGCTGTAGCTGACACCACTGCTAACAGTAAGGTTGAGATGGTCAACATAAATGATCTCTTCAGATCAGTGCCCACACATTAAGTGTGTACCAATAGGAATGCTACAGATTACACATGTTAAATTAGAATAGCATTTTTCATCACCATGGGAGGAGGAGAGGCAGTATGGGAAGTCAGTTCCAACACTGAGTATTTTAGCTTTTTCAAAAGTCTC
>WEIV01000375.1:336984-371026 GCA_013390005.1 Calyptomena viridis | reverse complement strand
GGTGGGACGGGGCCGGGATCGGGGGATTGGGGTCGGGATCGGGGAGAGGGGGCCGGGATTGGAACCAGGCCCAAGGCCGGCGGCGGGACCCCCTCCGGGTGAGGCGCCCCAGGGCCTGGTGGGGAGCACCGGGATGGGCCCCGGGCCGAGGCGCTGTCCCTCCTGGGGCAGCCTCGGGAACGTCCCCAGATCCTACGGGAGGTGCCAGCGCACGGTGTCCCGGTGCCAGGGCACTGTCAGCCCCAGGCCAGGACACCCCTGAGTCGGCGCCCTATGTCCCCACTGTGGTGCCAGGGCTGTCCTTGTCCCCTTCCCATGTGTCCCCATGTGTCGGGCTGTGCCCCCCGATCCCCCTGGGCTTTCTCTGTGCAGGGGCTGTGCCCCCCGATCCCTCCGGGCTCTCCCTGTGCAGGGGCTGTGCCCCCCGATCCCTCCGGGCTCTCCTTGTGCAGGGGCTGTGCCCCCCGATCCCTCCGGGCTCTCCCTGTGCAGGGGCTGTGCCCCCCGATGCCTCCGGGCTCTCCCTGTGCAGGAGCTGTGCCCCCTGATCCCCCTGGGCTGTCCCTGTCACCTCTCTATGGAGGGGTTGTGCCCCCCCTCCCCGATCCCCCACCCTGTTCAAGGGCTGTGTCCCCAGTCCCCCTGGGCTGTCCATCAGTGTCCATCCTCAGCCAGTGCCATCACGGGTTTCCCTGTGCCAGTCCCCCCCCCATGGTGGTGCTAGTTCAGAGATCCCCCTAGCAGGGTACAGCCCCCATTTCTGGGGGTCCTGAGCACCCTTTTGGGATGGTGGAGCCGGGGAAGAGCAGCCTGTCAGGGTCCCCCCACTGTTCCCCCCTGCCCAGGGCAGTTCAACCCCAGCAGACCCCTGGTGCCCCAGGGATGTGCCTGTGCAGCTGGATGTGCCAGAACCCAGCCCGAGGGTGGCTGTGGTTTTGCTGTCTCTTGACACAGTTGACCCCAAAGCCTCTCTCTGGGATGTGCCATCCCACTGCTTCCCAGGGAGGTTGGTCTCACTGAATTTCTTCTCTTCCTGAAGGTGTTTCTCAGCCCCTTGAGGAGGAATATTCCCGTGGTCACGTACCCCCTAAACTGGGGGTCTGTGGTCAATGGGAAATAAAACCTGGGGTGAAACTTGTCTAAAATGAGGTCTGTGAGGAGCTGGAGTGGCCCCAGCATTGCCTTTCAGAGGAGCCATGGCTGCCTCTCCTCCCATTAATGCGCGGCTTTGATTTCCCAAGCAGCTCTTGGAGCCACTGGGGAACTGGCCCTGTGACTTTCTCTGTGAGAGCAGAGAATGGAGACAGCTGAGTAAATATAGCCTAAATCACTGCTTTCCTGGCCATTCCCCCGCCCTTCCCTGACATGCAAAGGGCTGGTGTGTCCCCGAGGCTGGATTGGCCTCTGCTCTAGTCATCGACTCTTCACAATGTGGGAAAGTCCAAAGCCGTGGTTTGGTTTCTTTGGGGACTCTCTTTGACGTGGGCAAACTGTGCTTCCATCTGCCCTTGTGGTTCACGGCGTGGATTCGTTCCTCCTAAACTTGGTCACTGCCCCAAACCCTCCGTTTTTAACTCACTAGAACAAGGGTTTAAGCTCACGGGAAAATCCTTTTCTGCCTGCACTTGGGTCTCGTTGGACAAAAGCACTGGTTTGGAAGAGAAAGCGTGGCTCAGCTGGAATGTGGTGAGGAGCAGAGTGGTTTGTGGAGCCAGTTTGGAGCCGTGTCAGAGCGCCGGGTGCCGGGGTGTGTTTACAATGAAAAAGAGTATTTATAATATTGAGGGCTCTTTTAATTCCTCTGGGAATCTCTGGAGCCGCAGCTTGGAGCTGAAGTAGCCAAGTAATGGAAGATAAAAAGCAAACAGAGGAAGGGATGGTGGATTTCTCAAGTTGGAAGGTCTTGGCTCTCTCACCAATACCCGAATAATGCTGGTGTGCTAATGTGGGTGCTTCTTACCTTGTCGGTTACTTCATGTGATTGCTGAGCTGTGCAGAGCTGCTAATAAATCATATAAATTCCAAATACCCCAGGGAATGTGATTTTAAGCAGATAAGTTAGCAAGAACAGTTGGATTTTTTTTTTCATGTACTCAAGTTTTTTTTAGAACTGTACTTTTTGAGTGAAGGAGCCAAAATACAGCTCCTGGGTTTATATATCCCTAAAGCCAGCTCCATGAATGCTCTGAAAATGGAATTAGTGTGTTCTTGCTGCTTGGGGGATGGTGTAAAGGGAGCCTGGAGGGAGGTGATGGGGTTGGTGTAGGGCTGCTTGCTGCCACATAAAAGTCTCTGTCCAAGTAAAAAACTCTTGTAGGGAAGAGGATGAAGTTTCTGAGGTGGGCAAGAAAGGACAAGCTTCAGATGAAGCAAGAAAGTCTAATGTCTCTGGACAGTGTGAGAAGTCTTGGAGTAGGTGTGCAGGCTGCCTGAGGTGGTCTCGTGCTGTCTAGTCTTTGAGGAGGTTACTGGGACTTCAGTTGTGTCCCAAAAGTGAGGAAGCTGTCAGTCATCCCAAGGTAGGGATTTATTCAGCTCCTCATGTCCCTGTTAACCATGACATTGACCTTTTCAGTGAAATACTCCAGATATTCCTTCACTTCCTTGGGCTTTGGTGATTAAAGCAAAATACTTAATGAAACTCAAGCATGAGCAGGAAATGCTCAGTGTCCCTGGCAAAGGGCATCTCATGGCCATGGGCAGGAGCTGCTGCTCCTTGGGATGTGTTGCTGGCTGGGTGGGAAGCATTTCTGGGTGAGAAGAGAGGTGAAAACAGCCTGGGCTGTCCCCCGCCTCGCAGGACAGCGGGCCTGGCTCAGCAGGGCACAACTCCCCTCCCCTGCTGCTTTTCCCAGTTTGGAAGGCATTACCAGCTGGCTTGGCAGCTCCATGGCCAGCCCAGGAGCGTGAGCTCTCCGTGCTCCACTCGCCTCTTCCCCAGGGGCAGGGGGTGGAGAATGTCCAGCTCCATTCCCTGCCTGTGCCAGCTCCCTGTGGGCTCACCCAGCTCCTTCCTCCGCAGCTCCTTGGGACATTCCTGCCTCCACCAAGGCCTCACTTGTGGCTCCAGCCTTGCTCCAGCCTCTTTGGCAGGGCTGGGAAGGGAGCCAGCCCAGGAGGCTGCCTGGGAAGCTGCCTGGGAGCACAGAGTTGCTGTGATGTTTGTCCCAGTTACAAACTAGGAGTTGCCAAGCTCTTGCCCTCTCTGCTCCATGGTTTTGGTGCTGCTGGACACAGTGGGAACCACTGGCTTCTGCCACCCTGGCACAGGCTGAGTCCAGCAGAGCTGCTCTTGCTGTGTAAATCAGAAGGATGTGATGCAGCAGCAGATGTCACAATAGCAGGCAATTCCCTGTCCATTTTTATTCCCATCCGTCATTGCATTGTCCTATTTTTTTGTTAAAGGAAAAGTTTGTTCTTATTGTCTGTAACATGCAGTTCAAAACCTGATTTTCTGTTTGTTTTGCTCACTGAGGATCTGATGTAACTTGGAGAGGTTCGGGTTGTGTAGATTGTTGGAGGCATATCCTTCTTTTAAATATTTTTAGGCATTCTTTCCCCTCACTAGAGGGAAAGTAAAGCTCAGTCCCGCTTCAAGTCAAGCTGCACTTTGAACTGCATTTGGAACTGGGTTAAAAAGCACAGGAACCACATTTAAAATGTTAAGATGCTTTTATTTATGTGCTGGGCACACACAAAAAGACTTGTAATGTGTTTTTTGTTTCAAACCGATGCATTAAACAAAGAAAGTATTGACAGCAGTTAATGAATTGAGGGATTGTTTCTGGGCACTGAGATAGATTTACCAAAGGTATTTAGCTGTCTGATGCATGGGATTTTCAGAGCAGCCTAAGCAAGTGCTCGCCAGCACAGACACATGAGGTTCTTCTCCGAGAGCCGAGCAAACCTGGAGCTGGGCCCAGCCAAAATCTTTTGGCAAGCTGCTCCCTCTCTCCTGCTCCGAGGTGTGCTTCCAGCCGACAGGCTTGTGCGTGTCCCGGGCTCTTGGAGCTGCCTTCCCTCCAAAGAGCTGTTTCAGGGCTTTGGGAAGTGTGTGCTCCCTTTCCATAAAGACACGCCGACCCGGTCAGCTGCTCTCCGGGGGTGCAGAGCTTTCCTGGCCATTGGCTGCAGCTTAGCCAAGGAAGCTGGGTCTGTGGCAGGACAGAGGACAACTGTTTCCCACTGGAGAGGACAGTGCTGGCATTAGCCATGTGGATTTGGATTTCCCAGAGGGCTCCTCACGGAGCACTCGATGCCCACATAGGCTGAGCGTGGGGAAGGCAGGTGAGATTCCTCCAGGACTAGCCTGGCTCTAAATTCTCTGCATTTTTTCATGTGCCCAGTGACTCGCTGGGCCGTGGAGAGCAGGGTGGCACAGAGCTGCCTCTGCATTCCCACCCCAGGGAATAAGGTTGTGGAAGGAGTCAGTTGGAAGAAGCTGCGGGACCTGCTCTTTGGAGACACTCGGTGATCCCGAGTCACTCTCCTCTTCCCACCCCTCCACGCAGATCTGCTTGTAAAAGCTACTGAACAAGTTTGCCAGGGCTGAGCGTTTTGTCCTTCCAGCCTCTTCGGCTGCACCGGCTTTGTCGGAGGTGCCTGGAGTCGGGTCTGGGATCTGCGGGTGGAAGCTGGGGGGTGCCTGCGGGGGAGCATCGACCCAGCTGGGTTCGGGCTCGGCTGCCTCTGGCAGCGTTCTGGGGTCTGTCCTCTCCGGGAGGAGCGGGAGCTGCCGGCGCCGTTCCCAGCAGGCAGCGACCACTCGGGCCCTTGGCACTCAGACAGTGCCCCCGGCTGCGACTCTTCTTGGGGGGGACCCTGACAGGCAGCGTTCAGAGGGGTGAGCCTGGCCGTAAATCTCTCTTTATGCTCTAGATTATGAAGTAATATTTTCCTGGCTGGGGCTGGTTGGATTGGGGAAGTGCGGGCTCTGCTGCGAGTTCCCTGCAGCCGCCATCCCAGCACGGTGGGAGCTTTCACGGCGGCCGTGCTGGGATGTGCTGCTTCCCCCACGAACATGAGGGACCTTCCCAGGAGCTCTCCATGAGTCTCGCAGCCTGGTGTTGCTCCTGGAGCTCTGGAGAAGCTCTCCAGCAACCTGGATCAGGCTTAATCCTGTTCCCCACCCGCCTCTGGCCGCAAGTGCCTCACCTCCCTGCGGGCAGCGCCTGTTCATTCATGGCAAAGACAGCCCGGCTGGGACTCTTGCCCGAGCTCAGGCAGGCGGTGCAGGCTCTGGCTGCTGCACAGGTTTCCCGTGCCATGGCCTTTTTGTGCCTTTTGTCCTTGTCAAGGGAAAGAACCCTCAGCCTGGTGCGGGGCTGGAGAGCCTGCCTGTGGAGGGGTGGAGCTGCCTCCTCTCAGGGGACTCACCCCCATCTCAGACCTTGTGGTAGCATGTGCAGGGATGGTGGCATGTGCAGGGGTGATACCACATGCAGGAGGAAAGGAGGGTTTGTAGCTGATATGAACTGCAGCCTGTTGCTGGCCGGGAAGGGTTATTTTGAAATCCTGCAGATCACCACCATTAGTGCCTCTCGCAGAGTCCAACCCGCGGTCAGAGCAGCCTTGGCTTCGTGCCGTGCTTGGTTGTGCACTGACCCCCTGGGAAGGGTGTCCTGGCTCCCTTTGCCTCCTCCCCTCCCTCTGCCCGGGCTCCCGCAGCCCTGAGAAGCGCCTTCCTGCTTGCTAATAGTTTTCAGATGAGACTCAAGAGTTTGAGCTGGGTTTGGTGGTTTCTGGACCAAAACAGCTCAAGCTGTTAATAGGACCTGCAGCATTTCAGCAGGCCCAGGGTGTCCCTGGGAAGGCTGGTTTCTGGCTGCCCTGGTGCCTTGTAGGTCCGGAATGCTGGGATTTGCCTGGGGGAGGTGGAAAACTGGCCTGTGCAGCTGAGAGAGGATGGGAAAAGAGGACGTGCCTGGCTGGTGGGAATGCCCCAGCTCGTACATATCTTCAACAACATGTTATAACCCAGGTTTATTCTTTTTGGTGGATTTCTGGGCAAGGCAGGCAGCATATTCAATTTCTCTCTGAATAGCTGAAAGGCAGTTACGAGCTCTAAGTAGATTTGAAGGCTTCTAAGGATTATTTTAATTCCTCTCACCTCCATCTCTGCAAAAAGAACCCATGCCTGCACTTGATGCTGTTGGTGCTTTTGAAAAGTTCAAAAATTGACTTCTAGCTCAGAGCAAAGCTTTGAAGTGCTGCTCTGTGGGAATGGCAGCACATCTCGAAAGCCTTTTGCTGAAAGCTTGGTTAACCTACATTTGTGGGCAGCTCCCTTCAGAAGATGCCTTTGTGGGGGATTGTATGGTGAGATATAAAGGTGAACTGTGAAATTTAATCGATGTAACAAGAAAAGGTTAAATCTGTTTGTTCTGCTCCTATTCAGGGCCTGCAGCTGGTGGGTGCAGGGTCACCCTTTTCTGTATGCAAAAGTTATCCTGCATAAAGGCTGTTTTGTCCCACTTGTTGTCTCCTTGTTTGCATAAGTGCTTCGAGGAGGGTAAGCTGAAGAAGCAGGAGTGAACCTCTTTAAGATGCAGAGCTAGTGCCTTGCTGTAGCACAGAGGAGGTGGCATTCCTGCCCACAGCCACTGGCTCCGTGCTTGCTTTTGGGAGGGAAATCGGGATTAGCATGTCCTGGTTGGATCCAGGGCTCAGAGTCAGCTGGTAGGTGGGAGAGAAACGAGTCCTGCCTCTCTCAGGTGAACCCCTAGTTTGAATGCTGGCGTGTTGGGAGGGTGTGGGGTGCCTGGCTGTGCAGTGACAAGTCTTCTTCTCTTTGCAGGCACTGGGAAGGGGGACGTAGTACGACACACTGTTCCGGGCTGGAAGCCTGCAGTGCTTTTCCCCCCCACACTCCAAGAAACCTGCTTGTTTTTTGGTGAAGAAGACCCTGATCTCGGGTTTCTTTGCTGCATGCTCACTCACCAGTGCTGGATTATGTTTGTCTCCTTCTCCCTTTGCTCCATAATTTGGTTGAATCGTGGTTTCAAGCTCAGGAAAAGGGGCTGCACCTAAGTGCTCCGGGGCACCCCGACCAGGCTCCTGGGGTGCTGCTTCAACGCAGAGACATTGAGAGTGCTGATGGGGGAGAGCTGCCTCTGAGGGCTCTCCTCTCCCACCTGGAACGTGCTGCCTCACCGTTCAGAGCCCTTCTCCCCCAGCAGAGAGGATGGGCAGCACCGACGGCTTCCAGTACCGCGCGCTCTACCCCTACCGCAAGGAGCGCGAGGAGGACATCGATCTGCTGCCTGGGGACATCCTGGTCGTGAGCAAGGGGGCCCTGCAAGCCTTGGGCTTCAAGGATGGGGATGAGCAGACCCCCAATCAGATCGGGTGGATCCTGGGTGTCAACGAGCGGACCAAGCAGAAGGGTGACTTTCCTGGCACCTACGTGGAGTACGTGGGGCCAGTGAAGATCTCTGTCCCTTCCCACCGGCCCCGAGTGCAGAGACCCCTGCCCGCAACACCGGGGGCCAGCAGCTGCCGCCTGCCGGAGGCTCTGGAGCAAGGTAAGCCCTGCTGTGTGCTGTGTTGCTCTGAGACACCTCCACTCCTGGTGTGTGGCAGATGAGAGTGTGTGAGTGGCTTTGCAGGACAGCAGGGAAGCCCTTGGCTCGGCAGCACTGGGCCAGCAGCTGCACAGATGAGTTGCCTGAGGGTTGTGGGTTCAGACTCAGTTGTGGCCCAGGGAAAAGCGCTTTGTTCCTCCAGCTTATCTGTCTGCTCAGCAGAGCTTCTTGGAGCAAGCCTTGTCCCACTCTCCAAGATCCTTCTCCCTTCTCCTTCTCTGTTCTGCAATCAGCCAGGATCCCTGTGGTCCTTGGTTCCTGCTCCGCTGAGTTTTGCCCTGCTCCCTCCCTTCGGGATAAGTCCTGACCTCTCCCAACCACCAGCTCCCCGCCTCTGCAGCGCCTGGGGCAGTGCTCCCTGCCAAGAGCTGCTCAGCCCCGCTGAGAGACACAATTACTTGTCTCTGGGCAAGAGGAGAAAAGTCAGGGTCTAAAAGAGCGCTTCTGAGAACTGGAGCTAATTGCTTGTCTGCCTGGCAGCCAGCCCTCCCCGCGGGTCGCAGAGCCCTTGCTGGGGCTGGGCAGCCACCCTGGGGCTGGGCATGGGCTGTCCTGCACCTGCAGCTGCCTCCCAGCTGGCACTGGGCTTGGCATGGATCTGGCCTGGGAGAGCCAACGTGCCTCAGCCCTGCCTGTGGAGCTGTGGCAGCTGCCTGCTCTTTGCCTGTTTTTTTTTTCTCTCAGGCACATAAACACTGTGGCAGAGGCTCAGCAGCCCCTGGGTGCCCCCCTCCCCACTTTGTCCTTGTCCCCCTCTACTCTACCCTCATAAGATCCCACCTGGATTACTCCAGCCAGGTCTGGGGTCCTCAGCACAAGAAAGATGCGGATCTGTTGGAATGAGTCCAGAGGAGTCCACAAAGATGCTCCAAGGGCTGGAGAACCTCTGCCATGGAGACAGGCTGGGAGAACTGGGGGTGTTCAGCATGGAGAAGGCTCTGGAGAAACCCTATTGAGGCCTTCCAGTACTTAAAGGGAGCTTATGAAAAAGAGGGAGAGAGACTCCTTATACAGACAGATAGTGATAGGACAAGGGGAAAGTTTTAAATTGTAAGAGAGGAGATTTAGATTAGATGTTAGGAAGAAATTCCTGAGTGTGAGGGTGGGGAGGCCCTGGCACAGGTTGCCCAGAACAGCTGTGGCTGCCCTATCCCTGGAAGTTGGACAGGCTTGGAGCAACCAAGTCTAGTGGAAGGTGTCTCTGCCCATGGCAGGAGGGGGGACAAGATGAACTTTAAGGTTTCTTCCAGTCCAGACCATTCTGGCATTTTCTGAAGGGTGACAGTCACAATTTGCCTTCCCTTGCCTTGCAGAAGACCTTGTGCTGGTGCACACAGGAAGATTAGGAGCAGCCACAGGAGCTGGTGTTTGTCAGAGAACGCTCCCAGCCGGCCGTCCTGTGTCCCCCCCATTCCTCTCTGCCTGGGAGCCACAACTCTCCCGTCAGATGCTTCCAGCTGTGTGAAACACCTCTGGGGTCTTAGGAAACCAGGGTGGTGGGGCTGGTGCAGCTCCCTGCAGCTGCCTCTCTTGCTCCTGCTGCCAGAGCCAGAGGGGCGGCCCCAGGAAACGTCTCCGCAGGGTGGGAATGTGGCTGGGCTGTGCGTGCGTTTGGGTTGGCAGCGAGAGCTGCTGACCTGAGTCATCCCGCTCGCAACCTGCCTTTCCAAGAAAGCAGCTCCTCTCGGGAGCCTGGGACACGCTGTGCAGTGGATGTGCCGGCCTTGCCTGTGTCCAGCCCTGCGCTCCCTCGGGGGCTGTATTTCTGTCATTGTCACCTCTCTCCTCTCTTCTCAGGGGGGGCTCGCTGCAGGTGTCTGGGTGGTCACAGCCGCTGGTGGGATCTCTGGGGTGTGAAATAAGAAATGTGCCAAAGCTCCTGACACATAGAAAAGACAAATTTGGGAAGGAAACCAAAAGCCAGCCTGTCTGTGTCCTGCCTGAGGATGGAGGGTGGGGTACCAGGGCACACAAGCAGGATTCCAGCCCTGTTCCTGTCCCCTGTGGGTGCATCCTCAGAGCCTCTGGGCACAGCCAGGACCTTCAGGGAGACAGTTCTGACACCATTTTACACTCAGCCTGTTCATTCAATCCCCATATGGGCCATTCACTGAAGAGCTGGACTCCATGATCCTTGGGGGTCCCTTCCAACTCAGAACATTCTCCGATTCTGTATTTCTGTATTCTGCTGGGGAGACACATTTTTGCATCAGAGAAACTCTCTTTGAGCCAAGCCCATGTTATTTCTTCATGGCCTGCACTTTGGGAGGTGCAGAGCTGTCTCCTGGCTGCCCCACGAAGCTCATGCCGCGCTTCCCGGGTCCTGCCCCTGCTGGCCGGGATCCCTCAGCCCCGCGGTGTCACTCGTGGAGCAGGGCCAGTGCCACGGCCGTCACGCAGCCCGGGAGCAGGGCTGGCCCTGCTGAACAGCGAGACCCAGCGTGTTCTGCCAGTGAATTTACGAGCTGCTGGTGTTTGCCTTCCGCAGAGAACACGAGCGGAAAATGCGGCTCGGAAATATTTCCGCAGCTGCCCGGGCCGTGCTGTGAGCAGCCTTGTTCACGGCGGCCCAGCCCGGAGGCCCGGCAGGCTCAGGAGTCGCTGCTGGCTCCGGCACAGGCTGCCTGGTAAAAAAAGACAAGCTGCTGCCTGCTGAAGCAGCACATTCCCGGCCGGGCCACGTGGGCAGCACCAGTATTTACTCTCCCTTCAGCCCTTCCCAAGGGTCAGGCTGGGAGCTGCCAGCCTGGCAGCTTGCCTGCAGCTTCCCCACCCAGATCAGCACCATGCTGGGCCCCTTCCTGTGCCCAGAGGCTCGCTGTGGTGGGGGATTGCTCCCCCACACCCTCCAGCAGCACAGGCCCTTGCAGACCTGCTGGGTGCCTGCCCCATGTGCTTCCCTTTCCATGGGTGCCCCATCTCCCCACGGGGCCGTGTGTGCAGGAGGCTCAGTCGGGTGCTGAGTTTCAGCTTGCTGAGCCTCGTGGTGAGACCACACCAGGCGAGCTCGGGTCAGATCCATGGCAACGGAGCATTGTTTCGCAATGGGGAGCAGCCTTTTGGCTCTGCCTCTGCAGAGTGGAGTGTGCTGGGTGTCCTCACCCACCGTGGGCTCCCCAGGGTCTGCCCAGTGCTGTGGAGCAGCCCGGAGCAGCCTCCTGCACTGGCTGGTGCTCAGCTGGAAGCAGGATGAAGCCTGGCACTGCTCATCCTTCAGCAAAGCTCCTGCTGGCAGCTGCCCGGCCAGGCCTGTGTGCTCCTGCCCCGGCATGCACAGGGGAGGGGGGTGCCAGGAGCCAGAACCTCGAGATTTTCTGGAAGTGGCAGTGAAATACCACTTGCCATGGGGCTGTAGATCCCCCAGGAACAAGGGGGACCCTGGTCCCGTGCCATGGGCTGTCTGTACCCTACAGCAGCTTGCCCAGAGGCTGTGGGCTCACGGGGAGGGGGAGGCACAGGGCCGGTTTCCATGTTAAACGAGCAATCAAGGGCAGGAATTTGCTGACATGGCGTTCTGTCTGAATCGCTGGATTAATCACAGCTCACCACGTCGAGTGAGCTCCCTGGTCCTGCTCCTCTGCCAGCCCAGCCTGAGCTCCAGGAGCCCTGGCAACCCCTGCGCTGCCTGCCTGGGGAAAGGGGTCCCCAAGGGAGATGGTCTCTGTCTCCAAGCCTCTGCAAGGAGCAGTAGGGATGCATCTCCCTGTGCACACCCGTTCAGGGATTGGAGCAAGGCTGAGCTCAACAAGTGCCGTGCTGGTTTCTGGGCCAGCTCACAGGTTCCTCAACAGCCTCCATGCCATGTCTCTCTGGGCCACAGCTTTTCTTGCTCCTGCTGGGAGCTGTATTGGTTGTGCCCTGTGCTGTTCTTCTGCTGGTGGCTGAGCTGGTGCTGAGCCTTTCTCTCCCTCTCTCCCAGGGTCTCCTCTCCCTGATGTGCAGGAGCAGTTCAGCCCTCCTGAGATTGCTCCGCCACTCCTGGTGAAGCTGGTGGAAGCTATTGAGAAGAAAGGTAAGGGGGCATGCTGAGCACTGGGGGGCTGGTACACCCCAAAACCCCACAGTGAGGGCAGAGGGGGAGGCTGAGCTCTCTGGGACACACAGGACACAGCTGCCCTCATGCTCCTCCCTGGATTGAGCTGCTATTCCCCAGAGCCAGGCTTGACACCACTGCCATATCCTGGGCAGAGGTTGGGGTGAGGGTGCTGTGTCTGAGCACCCACACGCCCCAGATGGGTGCTGTCATTCGGGAAGCACCTCCAGCCTGGATCTGTGCTGTGACAGAGAAAGGAGGCCACTGAAGCGGCTGCCCCGGGGGGCCAAGGGGGCTGCAGCAGCATCTGCAGGAGGTTGGCTTGGACACCATCCAGGCCTGGCTGGCTGTGCCACAGCCATTGCCCGGCTGGCACCGGAGTGGTGCGTGCGCTGGGAGCTGACAGCAGTGTCCCCCTTCCGCAGGGTTAGACAGCGAGATGTTGTACAGGACATCTGGCTCCGAACTGAGGCAGGCGCTGAGAACCGGTAAGAACCAGCTCCGCGCGGTGGAGGCGAATCGGCTCAGATGGAGGAGATTAGTGGATGTGACAGTGCCAGCAGTAATGCAATCCAGGCCAGGCTCGCCTGTCCCCGGCAGTTCCTGGCTCCCGGCACGCTGCCTGTGGGGCTGGGCCGTCCCCGTCCCAACACGTCCCTGTCTTGCATGGAAGGGATGGGAGAGGGGGGATTCCTGACACCGTCCAGGAACTGAAACAAAGGGATGTGGTGCTGGCTTGGAGACTCGCAGGCAAACAAGTGAACCCCTGTGTTTGTCTCTCCACTTTTGGGGTGCTCTGCTGATGGGCTGGCGGAGGCTCCTCTGGCTCTGTCATGCCACTAATAACCAGGGGAGGATGTTTCATAGCTTAGTGGCTGGAGCCATGGCTCCGTGGTGCTGGAGCTGATGTCTCTGCTGGAGAGCCTTTGGAGCTGTCTCTGTCTCAGCCGGGCTGGGCCTCATCCGGCACCACACTGGCATGTCCCATTCTCCAGGCGTTCCTGCAAACCCCAGCCACGCAGTGCTGTCAGCCCTGGCTTAACCAGTCTTGGGAAAGGCTTCATGTGCTTCCCAAAATCCTGTGCCCTGCACTCGAGGGAGACATTTTCCCCATTGGGTTCAGTGTGAGGCTGCTCAGTCTGCACCTGGCTCTGCCAGCAGTGGGGAGCAAAACTCTTACCCAAGCCTTACGTGCCCAGGATTCCTGTGGCAAGATTCCTGTGTGGGCACACAAAATGACCTCTGCCCTTTTGCAAAGGGAACTGCTGGGGTTCCCAGAACCAGCTTATTTCTGGGGTGTTGGGGGAACTTCCAGGAATCCTCTGTCACATGGGGTGCCCAAGGGCTGTCTGAGGTCCCTCGTGGTTCCGTGTCCCATGATAGCTGGCTGGGAGGTGTGTGATGGTCTCTGGGATGGGTGCTGGTGGCACTGGAGCTTCTGGCTGAGTGCCCAGTGCTGTGCCCACCACCCATGGGAAATCTGTGCCCTGGCAGATTGGACCCTGGGTGACCTGGAGCCCTTGGATGTGCACTCTCTGGGCGAGGCACTGCGAGGTTACCTGCAGGACCTGCCCTCCCCCGTGGTGCCAGTGTCTGTGCACGGAGACATCCTCCGCATCCTGCAGGGTAAGGGCTTCCCCTGGCTGCCTTGGGAATGGGTGGCTGGGCAGGATGGACGCGTTTGGGATATTAAAATAAACCCTGTCCTTATGGGGCCTGGCACATGGCCCCCATTGCTGAGAGTGCTCCCACACTGTGACACAGAGCATGGAGAGTGGTGCCGGCTGTCCCAGCTCTTCCATCGTGTCTTGTTCTCTCCCCAGAGATCCCCCAGCCGGAGAATTGCCGGAAGCAGCTGCTGCTGGCCCTGGAATCGCCTGCGGTCCCGCTCCAGAACACGCTCACCCTGCAGTTCCTGCTCCGGCATCTGGGGAAGGTATCGCAGCAGGCCGAGAGCAACAGCCTCCACCCTCGGGCCCTGGGAGAGATCTTCGGCCCCCTGCTCCTCCGGCTGCCTGGCGCCAGGTACTGAGGCTTTTGGTTCCAGCAGTGTTCCAAGGGCCGGCTGCTGTGCCCGCTAGGACAAGGAGTCCAGCCTGAACAGCAGGTCTGCCCGCAGCCCCTGCCTCGCTGCACACAGAGGTGGGACTCAAAGCTGGGACAGAGCCCTTGCTTCCGNTCCAGCCTGAACAGCAGGTCTGCCTGCAGCCCCTGCCTCGCTGCACGTGGGATTAAACTGCTGGCAGCACGCAGAGGTGGGACTCAAAGCTGAGACAGAGCCCTTGCTTCCATGTCAGCCTGGGATCTGGCAGCTGGGATGAACCAGCCGACCGTGGCTGCCCCTTTGCCCGGTGGGCACAGGAGCAGTGCCGTGTTCTCCACTACAACTGCTGTTCTAAACTTGCCTCCTCTCTCCCTGCAGCTCAGAGCTGAGCCCTGACTTCTCCGTGCTGTTTTTGGAGACACTTTTGCAGACGAAGGAGCTGGAGCCGGAACAGTTGCCTCCAGGTACTGAGATGCCCCTTCCTTGGGGCCCGAGGCACTGGTGTTTGTGCTCCGTGGGTGTGGAGTCCCTGCCCCCACGAGCAGGTTGCCAAGGGCGTTTTGGTAGCCCAGCTGTGCCCAGAAGCTGGCTCAAGGTATAGATGTGCCTGGAGCAGCGTGGCAGCCAAGGGGGCTTCCCGTGCCAGTCACTGTAGGGAGGGGGACTCAGCACTCCAAGGGATTGCCAGTGGGGAGCTGAGATTTGGGCTCACCCAGCTTCAACCCTCCTTCTCTTACAGCCTTGCCTCCCAAACCACCGAAGCCAAAGCCCGGCGCAGCCAGTCTGGCCAACGGGAACAGCGCGCCCTTGCAGGATGCTGAGTGGTACTGGGGGGACATTTCTCGGTAAGGGGGTGACTGGCAGCTCACACTTGGGTGCCCTGTCCATCGAGATATTTAGGGGAGCCTTGGGGGGCACCTCACAGTCCATGACAATCCTTTTCCTTGCAGGGAGGAGGTGAATGAGAAACTACGGGACACACCGGATGGGACCTTCTTGGTGCGTGATGCCTCCAGCAAGATCCAGGGGGAATACACACTCACGCTCAGGTAGGGCACTGGGATCCCCCAGGAGCTGGGATCCCCCAGGAGCTGGGATCCCCTGGCAGCCTCCACCACTCTGGGGTGCAGCTGTTGGCACATGTCCTTCCAGCTGCTGGGCTGCCAAGAGCTCCAACTCATGTAGGGTGCTGGGCTGGTGGTAAGTGCCCTCTTCTCTCCCCTCCCCACTACAGGAAGGGAGGCAATAACAAGCTGATCAAGATCTTCCACCGGGAAGGGAAGTATGGCTTCTCAGAGCCCCTGACTTTTGGCTCTGTGGTGGAGCTCATCACTCATTACCGGCACGAGTCGCTCGCCCAGTACAATGCCAAGCTGGACACCAGGCTGCTCTACCCCATCTCCAAGTACCAACAGGTGAGCCCTGTGCCTCAGAGACACTGCTGGGGAGCACAGCCTGAACCAGTGGCATTTGCTCCTTCGACCCTGCTCCTCTGGGAGATGACAGTGTCCCACCCCTTCTCCCATACCTAGACATTGTGTTGTGGGGTGACAAACGTGCAGGGCTGGTGGGGTCCCACGGGACCAGCTGGAGCAGGTCCTGACTGAGGCTGTGCCTATGGCAGGACCAGCTGGTGAAGGAGGACAGTGTGGAAGCTGTCGGGGAGCAGCTGAAGGTCTATCACCAGCAGTACCAGGAAAAGAGCTGGGAGTACGACCTGCTGTATGAGGAGTACACGCGCACTTCCCAGGTACGTGGGCACTCCCTTCCCTGGGGGCTGCCCTGACACCCCCAGGGGCTGCCTGACACCCCCTGAACACTGGCAGCCACCACGCTGGGCACAGGGGAGGGCAGAGATCGGCCACCTGCTGCCCCATTTGTCTTCTGCTGGGCTTGAGGGGACTTCCCAGAGGATGGGTTTGAAGAGGGGGATATTTTGGCTGCAGCAAGGACAGTGCTGCTTTGCAGAGGGTGAAAGAGGGAATGCAGATGGGTAGAAACCTTTCTCATCTCTCCCTTCACTTCTCCCCAGGAGCTGCAGATGAAGAGGACAGCAATTGAGGCCTTCAACGAGACGATCAAGATCTTTGAGGAGCAGTGTCAGACCCAGGAGAAGTGCAGCAAGGAGTACATCGAGCGCTTCCGGCGGGAGGGCAACGAGAAGGAGGTGCAACGGTGAGGATGGAGGTGGTAGTGACCTGTCCTGCCTGGGGAAGGGCTCCAGGGGCTGGAAGGATCCTCCTGGAACAGCACAGAGACAAGGCATGCGCAGTCCTTGTCTCTCAGCAGCGTGCTGTGGGCTGGAGTGGCAGGCTGCCTCCTCTGTCTCCCCTACTCTGGCTCACAGCCTAAACCTCCCTCTTTCTCTCCCAGGATCCTCATGAACTCGGAGAAGCTCAAGTCTCGCATCACAGAGATCCACGACAGCAAGATGAAGCTGGAGCAGGACCTGAAGAAACAAGCCTCGGAGAACCGGGAGATCGACAAGCGCATGAACAGCCTCAAGCCAGACCTCATGCAGCTGCGCAAACTGCGGGACCAGTACCTGGTGTACGTAGCGCTCCTCCAGCGCGGCCCGGGAGCCATCCAGCTGGCTCCTGGAGGGCTTTGGGGCTCGTTGGACCGGCTTGGAGCCTGTTTGGTGCAGGAGCAGCTCTGCAGCACGGCCTCGGGGCTCGGCGGGCCCGGAGAGGGGCGGCTGCTGCCCTCTGGTGATGGCCGCGCCCGTGGCGTCGGGCACGGGAACCGCAGCCTGAGCTCTGCCTCTCCTTCCACAGGTGGCTCACCCAGAAGGGTGCCCGGCAGAAGAAGATCAACGAGTGGCTGGGCATCAAGAACGAGACGGAGGAGTGAGTGTCCCTGTCCCTGCTCCTGTGTTGTGGGATGTGGGGGGCTGTGGGAGCCCAGTCCTGCCTGCACTGGGGATGCTCCAAGCTCCCTGCCTGGGAGCTGAAGATGTCTCCCCTGCTGGAATGGGTGGGGGAGATGTGTGGGCCATGTGCCCAAAGTGAAGGAGTCCGACCCTGCCTGTGCTCGATTGCAGCCAGTACTCCATGATGGATGACGAGGAGGAGCTGCCCCACCACGAGGAGAGAACGTGGTACGTGGGGAAGATCAACCGTGTGCAGGCAGAGGAGATGCTGTGTGGCAAGAGGGACGGCACCTTCCTGATCCGTGAGAGCAGCCAGAAGGGATGCTATGCCTGCTCTGTGGTGTGAGTATCCCTGTGCACATGTGGTGAGATGGGCCTGGCATGGGCTGTATGGCTCTGCCGCATGTTGGAGGGGTCAGCTGTCAGGCTGGGCTTTCCCAAAGTCTGCCTTGGCTCCTCCTGCCAGGACCAGGTGTATCTTTGGGCTGCTTTGGTGGCCCCTGCTTGTGCTCTGCTGTCCCTGTCCCACTGGTGACCCAGGCTCTTTTGTCTCCCTGGCAGGGTGGACGGTGACACCAAGCACTGTGTGATCTACAAGACGGCGACTGGCTATGGGTTTGCTGAACCCTACAACCTCTATGCCTCCCTCAAAGACCTGGTCTTGCACTACAAGCACACGTCCCTGGTGCAGCACAATGACTCCCTGAATGTCACGCTGGCTCACCCGGTCCTTTCCCAGCCACCAGCCAGATGAGCAGCCCATGCACAACACAACAGCTGCCTTCAGCTTCTCCCCAGGGCGCTGCTTTCTGGCTCTGGACTCTTGCACCCTGTATAGTTGAGTCTCTGTGCTCCTGCTCCTTCAGAGCCTCTGAGATGTCTGTGACCGTTCCTGATGTCCCTCTTGGTCAGTAGCTGAAACTCGTGTTGGCTGATGGGACAGAAAGGCTGGGCTGTTGATTCCCAGCGGGCTCCAGCCTCCAGGAGGTGGGATCCAGATGTGATTGAATTGCTGGGGGCAAGCACAGCCCCCTCCCCTTCCCTGATGAGAGGTCAGATCCCCTTCTTGCTGGCAGGTCACCCCGCTACGCATCACTGTAGAGCTTGGTTCCTGATTCCTTGGTGTGCTCCAGCTGTGACCAAGGGGCTCCCTGCCTGGATGCCAGAGGAGGCAGAGGAGGAGGCTCTGTTCAGCCTGTGCATCCTTCACTCTCGCTTCCCTCGGTGGCCTCGCAGGCTGTGATGGTGTCTGGTACGAGGGGTGCTGCTCTTACCTGCAGAGACTCATTTAGGAAGAAGAAACCTCATCCTCCGTGGGGCTCCCTGGCTGAGGTCTCTGCTCCTGGCTGTGCCCCACCTCACCGTCATCCCCTATCTCATAACCACCTCTGGAGTGTCGCTGCCTGAGCAGGGAGGATCCAGTTAGTGATGAATCTCTTTGCCTTAGTTGTGCCAGCCAAGCTGTGAAATCCCTGTTGGTACCCATGTTTTACCTGGCAGGATCTGTGGGATGCACAGCTCGTCGTTTCCGGCCGGCTTCGGTGACTCTCTGCACACGTAACCCCTCGAGGCTGACAGTAGCTCTGTAAATATGATTCTTTTTGTGAGTGGCTGCTTCCCTGGTGCTGGTGTTGGCTGAACCCCCACTGCCACCCCCAGCATGGGCAGCACTCCCAGGCTGCCTTGGGACCTGCAGCTGGAGCAGGAAAGGGCCGGAGTCTGACGCACACTAAGAGCCCTACACGGAATGAAGGACCTCTCTGCTATGGGAGGACAGATCTGCTGGGCCCAGGGCATGTTGAAATGTATCTGCATCATGGTGAACTCTGTATGCAAAGCACTTAGAATCATGGGTACTGTATGGGGTCTGGGGCAGGGCTGCCCACTGTGGGCAGGGGGTTTGGTCCGAGTTCAGAGGGCCCATGGGCAGCCCAGCCCTGGAAGAGCTTTAAAAGCTGAACTGATAGTTAAGGCCATGATGGCATTTGCTTCCTTGGGTTGTCTTGACTACCTGGCTTGAGGAAAGCATTCTTGATCCTCTTGATTTGCCAGAGAGGTTTGTTCCCTTTTGGAGGCCTGCACCCTTGGGACAGGCCCGTGGATGCCGTGGGCTTTGCCGCTTCTGTTTCCTGTTGGAGCTCGGGCTCTGCAGGGTGCTGTGGGTGCTCATGCTCATGCTCTGCCTTGACAGTGCTCTGGCTTGTCCTTCATGGGCCACCTGCATTGGGGACACACTGTCCCTCCTTCCCTAGCCAGCTCTGCTGCTCTCCTTGCTCTGGGCTGGTCCCCAGATCCTTTTGGAGCTGGGATTGCTGGCGCAAACATCCTATTCCCATTGCTTGTGGCAGATCTCCTATGCTTGACTGTACAGCCCCCATTCCCTGCTCTGCATGTCCTTTCCAGGCTCTGGGACCTGGTTTTTGGGTCTGGTGTGTCAGTGTTTGGTGCTCGGGTGCAGACGATGGGTCGGAGGAGCTGCGGGTGCACAGCCCAGGAAAGGCTGTGCTTGGCTTTGGGGATCACTTGGGAAAAGCTGCCAGGGATAATTAAGGGAATTCTTTGGGCTCAGGCACGTGAGAGATGAGAGCACGTGGGAATGGGGCAGGAAGGTTCAGTGCTTATAGCCCTCTCCAGAGGCCTCCTGGGGTCTGTGGAGTGGCTGGAGGAGCTGCACCAACATCCCAAAAGTCTGTCAGTCTCTCACACTGGTCACTGCAGCACATTTTCACCCTGAGGACTCTGTACTGGTCCTGTGCTTGTCTCTGCACTTCCATCACTTCCATCACAGGACAGGCTGCAGGGGGGTGGGATCCTCAGCCTCTCACCCCATGGCCCCCCACCACCCCCAATGTCAGCTCAGGGCCGGTCCTGGGTTTGCTCCTGGCTCATGCCAGGACCTGCTGAGCATCTGGAAGAGTCTCAGCTTCAAGCTGTCACCTGTCAACACTTCGCTTGGTGCTCACCTGGCTGTGCTGCCCAGGGAAATCCCAGCTTCTCTTTATCATGGTTTTTTATCCTTTTGGCTGAATTTCTGCAGTTCTCCCTGAGCTGTCCCTTCCTGCTGCCCAGCCGCAGCCTCTTCCTCTCCAGGAGCAAGGGGGGTCATGGTCACCCCTCTGCACCTTCCAGCACTGCCATTCCTGCCCGCTGGTGGCCTGTCCCCAGCAGGGCTCTGCTCACGCGTCCTGTGTACGACGAGGAGGAAGATGCCCTTGCCCAGGGCTGCCTTTCCCTGACGGTGCTTCACTCGGCTCCCTGAACCGCAGCTTTTCCCCGCTCTCCCCGGGGTGGAAGCCCAGCCCCGAGCTCCTGCAGCGCTGCTCCCCCAGCATAAGCTCGTTGTGATTTGTCCTTTGCTGCTTTTGCTCGTTCTGATCCCACTCGCGCCGTGTTTCGAGGCGCTGGGCTGTGCTTTGCTGCTTGTGACCCCCACGTCCCCCAACCGAGCCGGGCACCCCCATCCCGCGGGTGCAGCGTGGCTGTTCCTGTGCCCCAGGGACAGCGTGGGGCTTGTCCCTCCGTGTCTCTGCTCGGGGGGCTCCACGACCCCCCTTGTAACCCCCCAAGGGCTCTGGTACCAGCGGAGGCTTTGTGCTCGGAGAGGATGTGGTGGCTGCGTGAGGTTTTAGTTTCTAGGCATATGCAATAATGAATAACCTGCCCCCCGAGCTGTCCGTTACCAGCAGTAGCGCTCTCTGCTCTTTCTGTTGATGTTTACTAATGTAAACCCAGTATTTGTTACTGTAAGAGGAATTTTTTGTACGGTACTTCGAAAAAACCCACAAAAACAACCGGAAAAAAAAAAGAAAAAGGAAAGAAATAAACAGAGTTAATGAACGGGCTGCTGGATTGCTGTGGGAGGGCGTTACGTGGGGGAGCGGGGGCGGGAGGGCGGCGAGACTGGGACCCGGTTCCTGGGCCGGGTGCAGGATGTGACCCATCGTCCGGATGGTGCTGGGCTGTGTCAGGGCTCTGCTGCCCGTGTTTGCAGGGGTGGGGCACGTGGGGACCAGCCCTGGGCTCACCGATACATGGCTGCAAAGGGCGGCTATAAACAGCGGGGGAAGTACGAGGTTCCCCCGCGCTCAGCGCCTCAAGGGGGCTCGGGATGGTTTGGGCAGCACCCCCTTCCCGCCCCCGCGGCTGCCGCTCTGGGGGTGCTCCGGCAGCAGCACCACCCCGGGGGGCTCGGCAGGGATCCATCCCATTCCCTGTTCGGGAAACACCAGCCGTGGGCTGATCGGGGTTGTGTTTCAGTCCCGGACGCGTCGCGTCCTGCGGGGAAGCAGCAGCTGCTGGCGGGGCTGTGACCCCGGAGCTCCAATCCAGCCCCGGCGGGGACAGCGGGGACGGGGTGGCCGGGGCCCGGCACCCCACGTGAGTCGGCGGCGTCACCGGAGCGGCAGGAAGGGCGCTTGGAGGCGGGCGCAGCCGAGCTTTAAAAGTCCTTGCTGGGACGGGCTCGCTTCCGCGTCACCCCGGCTTCCTCATGGGCCCCACAGTGCCGCTGCCTGTCCTGGCGCTGCTGGCCCTGGTGGCCCCGGGGCTCGGGGTGGCCCCTGGCTGTGACTACCCTGCTCACCTGTGGTGCAGCTCGCCGGAGATCGCCGCTGCCTGCCAGGTCAGAGCCGCTGGTGCCGGGGACATGTCCCGCCTGCCCGGCAGCGGGGTTGGGGACGCGGGGACGGGGTTGGGGCGTCGCCCGGCCGCGGTGCCTGGAGCGAGTGGCAGCTCCGAGCATCGCTGTGGCAGATGTGGCACACGGCGGGGATGCTCAGAGCCCTGGTGCCACACCGGCACCACAGCATCCCGCGGCATCCCTGGGAATGGCCGTGCTCCAGCCGGACTCCGACATTGGACCCTTCCCGGCCGCCTTTGGCACTTTTGCTTCTTAAGCACAAAACGGCTTTTCGGCTTTTTCTGCCCCAGACGGGGACAAGAGTGTGACAGCGGCTCTGGCAGCGCCGTGTGAGCCCCGCGGGGCTGCAGCCACCACCCGGCAGTGCGTGCTGGGCTGTACCCCCACCCGGGCGTGTCCCGGCCTAAATTTGTTTTCCTTTGAAATAGTTTGGGGAAGTTCTCGTGGAAAGCCCCCGCGCTGGGTGCCAGCCACGCACAGGATCCGGCCACTCTCACTTCCCTCCAGCCCTGCACACCCCCACACCCCAGGAGCTTTGCCCCGTCCCTGCAACTACTGAGAAGTGGGGCTGCAGCCCTAATCCCCCCTGTGCACCCCAAAACCTTCCCGCACACAGGTGGAGAGTCGCTGCCCCAACCTCCCGCACCCCGCGGCCGCCCCCGTGGAGCTGAGTCTGTACTACGAGAGCCTGTGCCCGGCCTGCCGCGCGTTCCTGGTCCTGGAGCTCTTCCCCACCTGGCTGCTGCTGCCCTCCGAGACGCTGAACATCACCCTGGTGCCCTATGGCAACGCCCAGGTAGGAGCCGGCTGCCCCGGTGCCACCCCGGCCCCGGTGTCCCCGGCCCCGCTCAGACCGGTTGGTCCTGCAGGAGAGGAACGTCAGTGGGAAGTGGAGCTTCCAGTGCCAGCACGGCCCCGAGGAGTGTTTGGGCAACATGATCGAGGTGATGGTCCCAGTTCCCGCGGTGCTGGCACAGGGGGAGTCCAGTGGCCCCGTACCACCCTCCCTGTCCCCTAGGCCTGCCTGATGCACGAGGCCAAGAACTTCAGCACCTACTTCCCCGTCATCTTCTGCATGGAGTCGGGCAGCTCTGTCACCAAGAACCTGGAGGCCGTATGTCCCCTTCCCCATCCCTCGTGCCCCACCGTGGGGACATCCCTGTCCCTCGTGCCCCCCACAGGGACATCCCTGTCCCACTGACCACCCTGTGTGTCCCATCTCCCTGGCAGTGCCTGCAGGTCTATGCCCCAGAGCTGGACAGGGACCGCATCACTGCCTGTGTGCAGGGGGACACGGGGGTGGCCCTGATGCACCACAACGCCCAACTGACAGAAGCACTTGACCCCCCACACCAGTATGTGCCCTGGATCATCATCAACGGGGTATGGCAGGGGACACCAGGGTGCCAGGCTGGGCCGGGGCACTGTGGGGACCCCCTGACCAGCCCCATCTCATCCCACAGAAACACACGGATGAGCTGCAGGCACAGGCAGAGGCATCACTGCTGGGGCTGGTTTGCCACCTCTACCAGGTGGGATGGGGATCTGGGGGGACAGCGGGGCTGGGGAACATGTCCCCATCCCTGCTGGGGTTCTATCAGCTGCTCTCTGGTAGGGGGAGAAGCCTGAGGTCTGTGGAGGCTCAAAGGCCCAGAAGACCCCGACTGGCTGCAGGCACTGAGGGCCATTGTGGGAGCACCGAGCACGAGGCCAATAAAAAGGACTTTTTTTTTAAAAACTTAAGGATCTGGAGTGGTGTGTTGGGGGAAGCAGGAATGGGGTGGTCTTGCCTTGCCCCAGTGTAAGGGGGAGAGGGAGCTGGGCATTGGGATTGGCCTGGGATGTGCCAGGCTCTGCTGGGAAATTGCCTGCTCCTGAGGATCATAAAGGAGCCCTTTGGAGATTCCCAGGGAAGTCTGCTAAGCACCTCCCTGAGGAGCAGAACATATTCTTTCCAAGTCCTGGGAAGCAGCTCTGATGTCCTTCTTGCTCCTTACACTGACAGTGTTAAACTCAACCATTTCAGGAGCACTGTGGCCAAGACCATCCTGGCTCCCACCAGTCCTTCTCCCTTCCCAAGCAGCAAGTCTAGGACAGCATCTTTCCTGTTGGCTCCCTGAGTACTTGTGACAAGAAGTTTTCCCACAAGCTTCAGGAATTTCCCAGACCTGGTTGCCACAGGAGAAGGCTGTTCCCAGCTGGGGTCTGGCAAACTGAAGTCTGCCATGACAATGAGAGCTCCAGGTCCAGAGAATTCTCCTTGCTGCCTGCAGAATAACTCTCCAGTGGTGGTGTCCCAGCTGAGTAATGGGCACCAGCACCTACTACAACCTGTGCTTTGTTTTCCATCCCCCTCACTCAGAGGCTCCCAAGCACATCACCAGCTGCAGGGACTGTGCCCTCAAACCTCTCCCTCACCTTTAGTGCAACACCTTCCCCTCACCAGCCCTACCCACCTTTCCTGAACAGCCAGGACCCTCCATCCCAGCCCTCCAGGCATAGGACTCATCCTACTAAATCTCACTAATCCCAAGGAGATCCCAGCTCTGGGAGCAGACCAAAGCTTCCAGCCAAAGGCTGACAGTCCCCAAGAACCACCTATGGGGGTCAGAAGCATCCCAGCCCCCCTTTAACTCATTCCCTCTCCAAGAGGAGCTGGGAAGGCTGTTGGGACAGAGGGGACACACTGAGCTGCATCCTGGGAGACACCAGAGAGTCCTTCCTTAGCAGCCAAGGACTAGAAAGGACAGTGGCACTGCCACCATAGCAGCTCCCACCACATGCTCCCCAAGCACCCCAACTCCTTCAACCTTTGGGGCTCTCCAGAAGCTTCTACCCCTGAGGCAGGGACCAAACTGACCCCTGCAGCCTGGAGATGTTCTGGAGGGGGAGGCAGGAGCAGAGGTGACCAAGAGCCACCACTCCTTATCCCTCTTGGGCTCAGCCAACCTGGGCCACCTGCCCTGGGAGCCCCAGACCCCACTCTCAGCCCCCACTGTCCCCACCACCCCACAAATAATGAGGGAGGCAGGCAGGGACCCTCCCTCCCTTGATCTGGCTGCACCTCAGGCAGCAGCAAGACCTAAAAAGGGAAAAGGAAAAAAAGAAAAACTCACAGCATCAGCCAGAGTGTGCCTGGAAACTTTATCTCTCTTTATTGCTCATTTCCCATCCAAAACCTGGACCCCATCCCAGCTGTGGGCCCCGGACAAGCACAGTCCCAGTGGCATGAGCACAGCACAGCTCCTGCTGCTGCTCAGCCTCTCATCTTGAGCATCATCCGTGCCCCAAAATTTCCATCCCCTGGACCAGCTGCACCACCAGTGGCCACAGCTCTCATCACCATGGAGAATTCTTCTGCTTGAGAGAAGGAGGGAAAAGAAAGGAAATAATAAGCCCCAACCCCAAATATAAAGGAGCCTCAGTGCCGGAGGACGAGCTCTCCTTCCCCAAAGCTGCTGCCAAAGCCCTCGGTGCCATCAAGGCTGTGGGACAGATGAGGGGCCCCATCCCACAGGCTGAGGGGCTCGGACACCCACTTTGGTGCCAGGGGATTGCCGTGAGGAGGTTGGGCACCAGAAGAGGAGCTGCTGCCCCAGGGTGTCCAGGCACCCATCGTGCTCCCCTGGCCACCACTGCGGGGGCTCTCAGTGCCACCCCGGGGGCTGTAGCAGCTGCTGGTTCCCAAGCCCATCCCAAGCAGAGGGAAGACCTTGCTGGTGAAGGTGTTGAAGTTACCAGGCTTGAAGTCACTGCCAGGCCAGGCGGGTGCCACGGGGTCCTTGTTCAGGGGCAGCGACCCCGAGGCATCACCCGACTCCAGGGAGTCTTTGTGGCTGCAGGGCAAGGTCACGGCAGCTGCCTGCACCTTCCAACGCGGCTCATCCACCACCTCCTCCACCGCCTCCCTCTCGGCTCCGGGCTTCTTCTTGGACCCCTTCCCGCAGAGCCGGACCACCTTGATGCTGTCACAGTTGTGGGGGCCGAGGTCCTCGAAGGCCCTGCGGGCGCTCTCCAGGCTCTCGTACTCCACCAGGGCGCAGCACCTGCTCAGCAGCTCGGGGAACCTCGCCGTGTATTTCCGCACGTCCGAGGGCAGCTTTCGGCCCGGCCGCAGGATGCGGATGGAGGCGATGGCGCCGAAGGGGCTGAACATCCCCGTGATGGTCTTGAGAAAATCCTCCTGGAGCAGCGGCAGCAGCAGCGTGTCCTGCTCCCGGGGGTGCAGCTCCCAGGCCAGCAGCAGCTTGCTGGGGGGGACTCTCAGCAGGGACTCGGGGAGGGGGACCCGCCGCCTCACTTTGGTGCCCTCCTTGTTCACCTCCAGCAGCTCCGAGAACTTCAGGGCGTAGAGCGTGAGCTGCCAGTCGCATGTCAGGTATTTCACCTGGGGGAGGGAGGGGGCTGCTGCATCCCTGTCATCCTCCGGGGGCAGAGCACCCTAAACCCGTTATCCTGCAGCCCCATCATGGGAAATCACGGCAAGGCAATATCCCCCTTCCATTGGGGCCGTGTTGGGAACTGCAGAAGGTCCCCTGGACTGTGGCAACAAACCACAGCTTCCCCATGTGTCACCCAGCACATCCCTGGGTTGTTCAGTTAATCTCCCAAACAGACTGGGATTCTGGAGGAATCGTGGGTAACGAGGTGAATCCAGTCCCAGGGGTGGTGTGGGGACTGTTCACTGCTCCCCCAACCACCCCTCCCTGGGAGCAGAGCTGCTGCAGGACACTGAAGGCAGAGCCCAGCTCTGCCAGGACACAGCCTGAGGGGAGCCTGGAGCTCCCTGTACACCCCACCCAAGACAGCCAGAGCACACCCAGACATCCTCCACACCTCCCACCCCCTTCCCACATTCCTACCTTCTTGAAGGACGTCAGCAGTTTGATGCTAACGAAGCCCATCTTGTTCTTCTGGACGTGTTTCAGGAGGAAAGCATCCTTGGCCAGGTTCTCGTCCGAGAGGTAGAATTCCACCTGGGACACGATCCTTTGGACCAGCTGCGGGTCAGGGACGGAGCAGTTGCAGTCCAGCAGATCAGAGCCCAAAGTGTTGCCCAGGTCACAGACACTCCTGGCAGAGCAGTGGGGACACAGGAGTGAGGTGGTGCCTTTGGGAGGTACAAAGCATCCCACAGGTGGGACAGCAGAGACACCAGGGCCACCAGCTTTGCCCTGGCTACAGGGAACACCAGCCCAGGGCCGGGAGAGCCAGACCATGAACCTGAACACATCCCAGCCAAGGGAAACATTCCCTTGGGGATAAACACGCAGAAAGATCAGGGCTCATCTCCCCTGCACATCCCGGCACCCACGTACCTGTTGAAACTCTCCAAGACACCCTCCTGGCTGAGCCGGGAAAGGGAGCAGTTCCTCGGGGGGAGGAAACGCCGCGGCAGGAGGGAATTTCTTTGTACAGGCACTGGAGTGTTGCAGCTGCGCTGGGAATCGAACCCTAAGGCCGCCCCTGAGCTGCGTGACGACATTGTCCTTTATCTGGGACATGACACAGGAGAAGGACAGCGCTGAGACACGTCCCGGCCACCACCAGCCCCGGGGCAGAGCCCTGCTCGAGGCTGCAGCCCCCAACCCCAGCCCAGGGAAGGGGGAGCAGAGGGAGCTGGTTGTGCCCTTACCTGCTTAGCAGCTCTGGGAAAGGTGGGAAGTCCTAGCAGTACCTCCCAAAAACTCAGACAGCAAACCCTAACCCTCCCCAGCTTCAAACTGAGGCTCCCAAAAAACGAAGGAAAAAAAAAGACCAACAAAACAACCACCAACCAAAAAAAGAGAGAGAGAAAAAGCCCCCAGAGTGTGGGGACTGTGGGTTTATAAGCACAGCCACCCCGAAGGAGCTGCAGAGGCAGTTGTGGACCTGCCTCCCTGACCCAGGTGGAACCTGTTTGTGGTTAAACTGCCCCAGCTGAGCCCTGGGGTCAGTTGGGCTCCTGCTCTGCTGCAGAGCCGGGTCAGGGGCAGCAGGAACAGGGGCAGCAGGATCTGTGCCCTCTGTACCCAGGGCGTAGTGAATTGATGCCACAAGACATCTCAGTCCGTGCCTCGGTTTCTCTGTCTTGTGCAGGGACAGAGGCAGAGGGAGGGGTCAGCCCAGGCCATTGATTTGGGCTCTCAGTGCTGCCAGGGCACAGGCAAAGGTCCTTCTCTCTGCAGAAACACCTCCCACCCCGGGGAGGAACAGGAGACCCTCTGGAACGGGGTGGAGCCCAGGGCAGGGCACGGGCTGGGGGGGCAGGATGGCCCATGGCTTCAGTAAAATGGGGATGGACCTTTGGGGGGAAACATCTCTGTGGCTTGAGCCCCACGCTGGGCAGCAGAGGGAGGGTGTGGACAGGGGGATGAGGGGTCAGAGCAGTGAGGGGTGGGACAGGCAGGGGGTGATACTGGGTTGGGGACAGTGCCAGGGCTGGAAAATGGGAAGTGCCACTGAAAGGGTTCGTGCTGGGAGCCTGGCCCGGCTGACCCTCCCCCTCCAGGCAGGGCTTTAGCTGATGTTTCTGTGCCCTGTGGCCCTATGGACTGGCCAAGGGCTCGACTGGCACAAGGTAAGATGCTGTTTCAGTCTAAATGAAAGAGCAATTGCAAGCCAAGAATAGAAGGTGGCTCCAGCCTCCGTTTTCCAATCCGTGTTTTTGTACTGGTTTTCATTTTGAGAACTTTTTATCATTTCACTTTGCAAGTGTCTGTGTCCCAGAGGCTTTTTAGACGTGGGTGCCTGTTCTCTGATGCCTCAGTGAGGCACAGCCAGGGCTGTGCTGTGATCCAGGAGTGCCACATAATGACCCTAAATCCATCCCAGCCCAGGGACACATTCCCCTGGGGACAAACAGGAGGCAAAACCAGGGCTCATGTCCCATCCCGTGGCACTGCAGGATCCCCTGCCCAAGGCCCCAGCCATGCAGGGCTGCTCCCAAGGACTCCCTGGGCTGTGTCACACTGTCCTGGGATGAGTCCCAGGCACTGGCAATGCCAAACTGCTTCCAGGTGTTGCATCCCTGATTTCCCTGGGGTTGGTGTCACTCCCCCACACACCTCCCCTTCCCCTGCCACCTCCTGGTGTTCTCTGCTGGCTGGGAAGAGATGGAGGACAAAGTCCTGGGATGCTCATGCTGAAATGTGTGGATGTGCCCATGTTGGAGGGTGGTGGAGCCAGGGGCAGGCTGAGGATAGGGGGTTATGTGTACTAACAGTATTTTGAGCTGTTTGCTTTCCACTTGCAGCTGGATTTAGTTTTGGTCAGGAGGTGCTGCCCAGCTTCCCTGGGGAAAATAACCCTGTTTCCAGCCCTGAGACTCAGTATCCAAAGGAAGAGGCTCCAGCTGGTCCAGCCATCCCTGTAAGACTGGGCATAATCCAGAGGGAGGGTGAAGCAAGGGCACAGGGAGGAGAGGCTGAGGCTAAACCTTCCCCTTCCTGAGGGGCCACAGCAGGAATCATCCAGCACTGGTCACATCCCTGTCTCGCTGCTTCCATCCTCTCAATTAATCTGGGAATGTAATTAGAAAATGCTTCCTATGGCCCCATGCTCAGCCTGATCCTCCTGCCTCTCCTCCCCTCAGAGCTCAGGTTAACAGGGAGTTATCCCCACACACCAGCTGCTGCTCCATGGGGCTCCTGCCTTCCTGCAGACACCGGATCCCTGCCCACAGCTGCTTGAAACACCTTACACTGCAATACTGCAGCATCTCCTGACATCTCCTCCCGGGGATTACAGAAGAAATGGGACCACAACAATCCTTGTACAGGCCTGAGCATTTGATCCATGTTTATTGCTGTTCAGGTTTAGCTGGGAATCCTGTGGGGTTGAGGTGGTTCCCCAGACTCCTCACACAGAGCTCCAGAACACCCTGTTTCCATGTCAGGGTCCCCCAGTGAAGGAACCAACGCTCCAGATGAACTTTCCTACAGCCCTCAGTGGGAGCAGGGGAGTTAAGACTTGGTTGCTCAGTTGTTTTTTTAGGCTCTCTTATCTCACCAGTAGGATCCAAAACACAGACTCTGACCCACAGAGTTTTGGTTGTTACATTTAAATCTGCCTTTCTCACTTCTCTCCTGCCACTTCCACAGACATTTACAGACAAACATCACCCTGATGACATGACAGCATGGGACAGTCAGAGGGAAAAGGTGCCACTACACACACTTTGGTTTCACTTGCCATTTGTAATGTGTTTTTGAAGTGTCACAGCCACCTTAGTACCACTGGGAACAAGGAAATGAGAGATTTGGATAGAATACACTCTGCTATGCAAATGTACACCAGACCCCTGGAAAAGCTCACACCAAATACTGTATCATTAGAAACCATCATAATAAAAACTATTTATGACACAGCCTTTATTCACAGGAAGATTTGCCCCGGGGCTTTGTTTTTGCAGTTTGGCTTGATGACAGATTCCCCCCCTCCTCTGCCCACAACACCCCAGTGTAGTCCACATCATCCCAGTGCAATCCATGTCAGCACAGACCCCACAGGGCATGGAAAGGGAGAATAAACCCTGCTGAGCTCCCCCAGCTCAGCCCTACAGGAGCCACCACCACACCATCGCCACGGGAAAAGGCAAAGGGATCCAGAGAGGGGAAATGCCACTGGAGTGCTGAGCCCCCCCCGGGGTCTGGGACAGCCCCTGGCTCCATGGGATGAGCTGCTGGATCAGTCTGAGCTGTGCTGGCTCACCCAGAGCAGGGGGAAGCAGGAACATGGCCCACCCTAAGGCACTGTGGTCGCACACCCTCGGCCCCGCTCCGGACATGGCTGCACCTCCTTCAACGTTAGAGCTGGACATGGAAGGAGAATTTCACAAATCCCAGGATGTGGGGTCAGTTCCCCTCTGCCTGGGCACCCTGGAGGATGGAGGTTGCCATGGGATTGCCCACAGGCATCGGGGCATGGGGGGCAACAAACACACTCTGCGACCAGCTGCTGCTTCCTCAGAGTCCTTTGGTATCTTGAGTTGGCTTGATGGTGTCCCAGGAGCATTTGGGGATCAGTGGTGAAATGCCAAGCTGAGGAGACATGGGAGCAGGTGGGAATGCTCATCCCATAGTCCCAGAGCACTCATGTGTCCACCAGGATGTGCAGCCTGGAGCCATCTCCCCAGGCAGGTACAAGAGAGACCAACTGTGCTCCCCAGTACAAGTGATTTGGCAAAGCCAGAGCCAGCTTGTCTGGAAAGGTTGGAGGAGAAGAGTCAGGTATTCTTCCTTCCTCTTGGGCACTGATTGGTTCAAGTTTGTATCACAGTGAAGTCTGAGAAGTGGGGAAGGAACTCAAACCACCTTCCCTGAAGGAGAAAGCCTCGTTTGTCTGCCTCACTCCTGCTGAGGAGGGAGGACAGGCTCTCCCAGCCAGGCACATCCCATCTGCTGCTGTCCATGGGGGTTTCCATCTCTTGGGAGCAGACTCTGGAGCTTCTCCCTCCAGCCAGCAGCCACTCTGGAGGGGAGAGGGCGGCCAAACCAGCCCCGTCCCAGCGCCCGCCCCGGCTCACCCGGAGCCCATCCTCAAACACAAGTAAACGTAAAGAGAAACTAAGAGGCACTAATAATGCAGATCTGGAGAGGCTCAGGCTCTGACTGTCCAGCCTGGCTCTGGATGTGTTTGTCCAGCTGCAGGGGAGCAGAGTCCCTGGCTCAGATCTCCTGCAGGGAGTGGCCGGGGTCGCTGCGCTCCCGTTTCACCAGCGGCTCCCCCACGGCCCGGTCCGTGTCCACCTCACTGCCCAGCTCACTGATGTCATCTGCAAAGGACAGGGCTCAGCATCAGTGGGAACCCGGGGGAAGAGGAGCTTTTTCCCACCAGAGCAGGCTGGAAGAGCCAGCACGAGGTTCCCCTTCCCACAGCGATCCCACCCTGTCCCTTGAGGGAGGGGAGGTACCTTTGTCCAGCAGTGTTGGAGACAGGGATGTGAGGTCACCAAACTGAAAGAAAAAGGAGTTACAAGGTCAGTGTGAGGCTTTGCAGACCTCATGTGCCAGATCTGCTCCATGGCATCTGTCACCAAACAATTCCAACAAGCAGCTTAAGCACCCAGGAGAGATCAGGAGCATCAGCAGTGCTGGTGGTGAGAGCAGAAAGCAAAACCAACCACATGTTCTGAGGGGAAAAGTCTTTCATTACCATTTAAACCTCTGGGCAAACACCACACACAACAATCCAGGCCAGGATCGAGCTCTGGAATGAAGGGAGGAGTTTTTCCATCTCCCAGGTGATGACCAGGTGCTGCCACAGAGCAAAGGATGGTGCCTTTTCTCCAGCCCTTTGCATCTCTCAGGCAATTCCCTTCTCCTGGACTCCTCCCTTCACTCCTCCTCTCTGCAAAGCCTTTGCACTCATGTCACAGTGTTTGGTTTGTGAGGCCACGGTGCCAAGTGGAACCAGAGCTGAGGGCATCTTTGGTTCTGAGATGTGTTGTCTCTCTCAATGACAAGGTCTGAAACACCCCTGTATTTATATTAAATTTATATATATTATATATTGATATATATTAAGTTGCTGTAAAAACGATGCTGGAAAGTCATGGGAAGTTGGGCAGCAGGAGGAGCTGAGGAGAGCAGGAGTTGCAAAGCTCACTGGGAATGGAAGGACACCATTCATTCTCTTTTGCTGGGAAGAATCAGCCTCCTCCTGGAGAACTGGAATATTGCAAGGGTTTAACGGAGGAAAAACCTGAGAGATGAAAGCCTCCCACAGCTGGGTTTTGCAGGAAGCCACTCTCTGCCTTTCACATTCCCTTAATATCAGCAAAGGCAGAGGTTTTCCAGAGGGAAGTTGCAGTGCTGCAGTTGGAGCAGCAGCGTGGGAGGGGAAGGGAAAGCAAAACCAAAAGGCTTTGGTTTGCCTGGGTCCCTCCATGAGCTCCATGGAAGGAAGAAAACAGCACGAGCTTCAAGAAGGGAATGAGTTCAGTTTTAATTTCACAATAGTTTAAATATTGTTGTCACAGGTTGATCAGGGGCTTTTAACTCTGTATTTCAGAGGAAAAAACTGGATGTGGTCCCAGTAGGGCAGGATAGGACCTGCCTGCAAGCCAGGCACCAACTAGTGCCTCATTGGTGAACAAAAACAAACCCAAGCCTGCACAAACAACTCATCATTTCTCTTCTTCACCTCAAAACCAGAGAGAGTGGCTGACTGCACAGAATGCTGGAGCTTGCAGAAGGCTGAAATCCAGTTACTGAAAGTAACTTTTGGACCTTTCTGCTTCATTTAGTGTCTTGTGTTTGATGGCAGGAATCCCCAAATCAGGGTTCTCTGCACAGGTTATGGAAAGAAGTGGGGAGATCCTTTTCCTCCCCCCTCCAGGCCTCCACAGCCCAACTGATGCTCAACTGCCCCCAAACCCAGGAGCTCCCAGAAGATGCTCCAGGAGCTGCACCCTTGTGCCAGGCACTGATCCCAACTCAATAAATCCTTTGGCACAGGTGGCTGTAAAACACGGCGAGGCCACAGTGTGGTTTGTAACCCACACAGTGCGGTGTCTCTTCAGGTGCCGCTCGGTTTGGGGTTGTTGGGGGGAATAAAGGCCTCTCACCTCTCCCATGACGGCGATCGGGGTCTCCCCGGTTGCCTGGGCCACCCGGTGCTCCACCAGGTAGAACATGTACTCGTCGTAGAGCAGGCGAATGAGGTGGAAGGAGCCAAAGCTGGCGGCGCTGCGCAGGGTCAGGTCCCGGATCACCATGGAGCTGCAAAGGCCAGGAAACAACAGTGGGGGTTGTGTTTTACACTCGCTGATGTGAATTTGTGCTCCTGAAGGTAGGTGGGGTTGTTTCTGCCTCTTACAGGGTCATATGACTTGAAGGAGTAAGTTGATGGAGCGTCTCGTGCTATTTGGGCGCGGTGGGATTTGGTCAAAAGTTGGAGGTGATGGTGTTGGAAGTGTTTTCCAACCTTAATGGTTTTATCCCCGTGGTCAAAGGATACAGGAGACGACACTCCCTCCTGTACCAGAGCCACAGTTAACCAGAGTTTTGTGGGTGTAAAGAACTTGACCTCGGCTTTTCAAGGAGCTCATGACATGCTCTAAGCCTGATGTAGAAATACCTCCAAAATGAGAAAGAAAATGTACCTGTAGAAGGACCATTTCAACAGGAACTGCCTGGCTGCCTTGGGGAAGCTGGGACTGCCCTCGTGATGCTTCAGGACTTGAGTAACGACATTATCCAGCCAACTGGCCCACTGGTCCAGAGAGCTTTGCTGCTGCAGAGTGAGCTTGAAATCCTGCTCCAGCTTCTGCACCATGGCCTCCTCACACTGGCACACCCACGAGGCTTGTTCCTGCTCAGGGAGAAGGATTCATAGTTGCTCATGCCAAACCTGCCTCGTGTTCTATCCCAACCCAGGAATTCAAGTTCATTTCTAGTAGGCAAGGGCTCCAAACCAGCTCTGAATATTGTATCCAATCCACTCACAATACAATATTATTATTAAACAACATTATTGTTGGAAGCACTTCTCATTCTTCACTTAAAGAATGGTTAAGCACTGGAACAGGCTGCCCAGGGAAGTGGTGGAGTCACCATGCCTAGAAGTGTCCAAAAAATGAGAGGATATAGCACTTGGGGACACGGTTTAGTGGGCATGGTGTGAATTTGGTTAAAGGTTGGACTTGATACTGGAGGCCTTTTCCAGCCTTAACAACTCTGCAAATGTTACAGAGGCTCCCTAGTACCTCCTCTGCTGTTCACAGTGAGATGGAAAACCCACCTGGGAAAGTAACACCAAAACCATCAACTTGTTCATTTAAGTGGTTTTGACTGATGGAAAAGAGGTTTCCAGCAACCAACCTCCCTGCAGAGCCCCACTTCTAGAGAGCATGGCCTGGGGGGGTCAGGTACCCCGGGGGAGGGGGGAT
>WEIV01000375.1:276994-336945 GCA_013390005.1 Calyptomena viridis | reverse complement strand
CCAGGGGGGGCCAGGTAAGCCAGGGGTTACCTGCACGTTGGCAAAGTCGACCCGGTTGAGATCGCTGAGCATCTGGTTGATCTGGGACGTGTTCTGGAGCACGGCACGGGCAGCCTGGGCCAGGTGGTTCAGGGACGTGTATCTGCGCAGGGTCTGGGCAAAGGCACTGACCACCCCCACCTGCAACACAGCACGTGGGGCTGGGGGCAAACTCTGCTCTGTGCTCAGCCCAAACACACACCAGCAGCTCTGCACTGCCCCCAATGTCTGCAAAAAACATCTGCATGTGGCACTTGGGGACACGGTTTGGTGGGGGGCTTGGTGGTGATGGGTTAATGGTTGGACTCGATGATCCTAAAGGTAATTTCCAAACCTAATGCTTGTGCCAGGCACTCAAAACAGCTCAGTAAATCCTTTGGTAAAGATGGTTGTAACATGGTGAGGACACAGTGTGGTTTGTGAACCAAGTGTGTCTCTTTAGGTGCTGCTCAGTTTGGGTTTGTTTGTAGGGAATGAAGGACTCTCACCTCTCCCATGACAGCAGTGGGTGTCTCCCTTACCAGGTGAAACGTGCTCGTCACAGAGTAGGTGAATCAGGACCCAAATCTAAATAATTCTCTCATTCTATTATTTATTTTCTTTGCACTATCAGGTTTTCACACTCTGCCTCTATCAGAGACCAGCAAGGTGGGAATAGGCTGCAAGAATCCCTGTCTTTAGGAGAGGGGGTTCCTATTGGAACTTGGCAATGCCATTCACTCCATGAGGTGTCCTGTCCTTTCCTGGAGGACAACCTCATTCCAGGGCAGAGATAACAGGTTCCCCAGGGTTTGGTCACGGCCCCAAAGCTGCCAGAGCTCAAAGAACATATGGACAATGCTCTCAGGGACAGAGTGGGATTGTTGGGGTGTCTGTGCAGGGCCAGGAGCTGGACTGATGATTTTTGTGGGTGCCTTTCAACATAGGATATTCTATTATTTTCTCACACAAAGCTTTATTTGCAATTTCAGGACACAGGAATGGCTCCATGGGCAGAGCAGCATCATTCTGGCACAAAGGAATTGCCTGACCTGTCTTCCCACTCCTTGCTGATCTTGGTTCATCTTTATTCAATTACACTGTGCTAATCTGGAGAACACGTGGCCAAACTCCAGCAGGGATTTCCAATCCCTGTGGAAAACTGCAGCATGCAGACACACCCTGAGCCCATCTCCCCAGCCTGCCCCACACTCCCTGCTCACCTTGGTCTGCACCACCTGTGGGGGGAATTCACTCATGGCATTCATCAGCCACCCTTCCAAACTCTTGGCAAAATTCCGGATCGCCTGTGTCAGTGTGCCTGCAAAGAAGGCTGCAAAGTTAGAAAGGCTGTTCTGCCCTTTTTGGGTATCACTTTCTAGCTGAGGACTGGTGAGCTGAGATCTTGATTTAGCACCCAGGAAATCAGCTGGGTCCTGAGATGCACTCAAATTACTCTTGTTCTTTAATGTTATTACTGAAACTCTTCTTCCTCTTCCCCTTATTCTTACTCTAATTCCTATTCTTACTGTTTGATGATTGGACTTACTGATCTTGGAGGTCTTTTCCAATCTTCAAGTTTCTATGTTTTTTATTATTCTTATTTTCTCTTGTCCTTTTCTTAGTCATGGTCCTTCTGAGCATTTTCCAAACAGTGGAATATGCCCTTCAGAGACACCCATGTGCCCCAAGCATGTGATTCACAACAGCCCTGAGGGAGACATGGCTTTCCAGTACTGCTCCAGTACTTTCCAGTACTAAACCCAGTCCAGGGCTGAGTTGAGGACTCTGTGGGACTGACATATGCCCTTAACTGAGGAGCCAAATCAGAGAGAAAACTAATTATCCCATCACTAATCTCCCAAATACAAGCTGACCCCTGCCTTCCAGGAGCTGGACAGGATGGTCCCATGTAACCAACAATATGACCTCCAAGGAAACATCCCACAAGGATCAGCTGTGCTTACCTGTGTGTGTAAAAACCTGACTCCTGGCCAAAACCAGGAGATGTGATGTGCAATACACCAAATTTACAAGGCATGGGAATTCCCAGGGGCCACAAAATATCATCACAGAGCAAAGCTGCAAGAGGAATATTGCTGTTGCCATAATATTTTAGCCAAAACAAACACCCCTACATCAGTTTTTACAAAGCAAACCTTTGTGGGAAGTGGTTCCCATCCCTGGAAGTGTTCAAGGGCAGGCTGGAGCAACCTGCTCTACTGGAAGGTGTCCTTGCCCATGGCTGGGGGGTGCACTGGATGGGCTTTAAGGTCCCAAACCCCTCTGTGATTCCATGTTTGTCAGACTCAGCTCCCCAGGACTCAGCTCTGCCCCTGGCTGGGGCTGTGGGTACTCACTGGGCACTGGTCTGAGCACATCAGGAATAAGGATCTCCACCAGGGCCTGGTACAGGATGTGGTCACAGCTCCTCATCCACTTGAGGATGGGCTCATATTTGCACAGAGTGATCAGCTTGTCCTTTGGGAGGGTCCCTTCGGGCTCCTCTTCGCTGTGGGAGAAGGAGGGAGGCAGAGTCAGCAGCAGGTTTGTACTCACTGCATTCACCCTTCCTCTATATTTCTAACTCCAATTTTCAGCAGAAAAAGGACATTTGTGTGTCTTTCAATAGGAGATGTCAGATTTCTTGTACCTCCCCATCCATGGGGTCTGAGCAAACCCAAATCCCTCAAACCCACATCTCCTGTGCTTGGCTTGCCTCTCTTTAGCCTTGGTGCCTCTCACACACTCCAGTTCATGTGTATGTGAGAACTGGGCTTCAGCACAGTCATTTCAGCAAGCAAAGGCTCAGCTGGTTCCTCCTTACAGTCCCAGCTATTTCCAAAACTTCCCACCTCTCCCCTCTGCTCTAAAACTCCTGTAGCACTGGGGACAAAAAGTTTGCAGCCAATGTAAGAGCAGATTAGCTGATACTGAGAGATACTACAAACATTCTCAAGGTGTTTAACACCTTCAAAGGCTGAAAGAAGAAGGTTTGGTGTTTGGATGAGAACAGAGCATATTGTCTGTAACTGATTGAGGTCAATCCAGCTTGAATTTTCACTTTGTAGATGTATGGACACTTTTACTGATAAGGGCACAAGATATTTGGTTACACAGCAAGCAGAGAGAACTGAAATCTCAATGCACTGCCAGAGCCTCACAGGAGGGCTGCTCAGAGACTGTGCTGGGAACTGGGAATGTGGAAGGCATTTTCCCAAGCATTACTTCAAAATCATGAAAGCCAAGCCTTGGACATGGTCTAAAGAAACTCTTAGAGCCTTGGCCTGAGGAGTTTTAGTGATGAAGCCCATGGGCATAACTCCTAAAACACTGACATGGAGAAACAAGCCATCAAGCACCTGAACTTGCTGTGAAGTGGAACCATGCTCTGCCTCTTACACACTCTGTTTGCCACTTGGATAATATTTGGGGGTTATATTTGCATATACATCTATACAGCAGGGGAGGGAGTGTGTTATTTACCTCTCTGGGTTATTAGCAGAGGCATGGAGAGGTGGGAGAGACAGCAAGGTTTTGACAGAGCCCTGCAGAAATGCTGCCTCCAGCATCCCAGTGGGTCTGTGTGTGCCTAGAAATAGCTCTCTGGGGTGCTGCAATCTGCCTGGGAGGTGTTCCCTTAGGTCAAAGAGATTTTTTTTCCCTTAGGTAAAAGATATTTTAAACCAATCAAACACAGCTACAGTGATTCCTTGCAGGAAAACACCCACTGGGCCATATTTACAGATTTTTGTGGGGTTTTTTTGCTTATTACACAAAGTTTTACTGCTTTTCTTCAGAATAAAAACTGTCCATATGGGGGGAAGTCCTTATATCCTCTTGAGAAGTGGACAGTACAGACTCAGACTAGTGATAGAAATATTAAGAAGAAACCTTCACCTTTTCAATTTTTTCTGGTTTCACTTATTTCTATTCCCCTGTCTCTTGGCAACTTGCAATTACCTTGCAACTACCTTTCAACTAACCTGTCTCTTGCAACAACCAGCACACAAAGGAGGAGGAAAAGGCATTAAAAAGGAGCCAGGCAGGACTGCAAAGATCAGAGTAGCTTCATTTGCCATGATCTGTCTCGAAACAAGAGGCACTTACAGACCTGGGCAGCCAGGCAAGGCAGGGAGTCAGTGTGGATGCCCCTAAAACCTCAGAGCCAGGGGATTGCAGTGATTCATGGCAAGGAATTCTTGCTGTCTCCTCTTGGTGAGCCCTTCTTGTTCCCCTCTGTGTTCTGGATCAGCACTTGCTCCAGGAGATATGAGGGACATGGAGGCACAGCCTCAGGCTGAGAGGAAACGGCCTCAAGTTGCCCCAGGGCAGGTTCAGATTGGATATGAGGGAAAATTCCTTCACTGAAAAGGTGGTCAGGCATTGGAACAGGCTGGCCAGGGTGGAGTCACCATCCCTGGAAGTGTTCCAAAGGTGTGTGGATGTGGCACTTGGGGATGTACTTTAGTGGTGGCCTTGGCAGTGCTGGGTTCATGGCTGGACTTGATGACCTTTAGGGCCTTTTCCAAACACAGTGATTCCAAAATTCTATGATCAGACACTTTCCTCAGAGTTCCAAACTTTGCATTTCCACTATGATATTAAACACTTGTGATGCTCTTCATCCCAGCTCTGCAGGGCAGTAAATGCTTTCACAGAATCACTGAATCATGGAATATCCTGAGCTGGAAGGGACCCACCAGGAGCAGAGTCCAACTCCTGGCCCTGCACAGGACCCCCCCACAACCCCACCCTGTGCCTCAGAGCATTGTCCAAAGTTTCAAGCTCTCCAAAGCACTCCAAAAGCCTAAGGGAGATCAAAACACTTCATGCATATTTAAAATTTTTAAAAAATCCCCAAGAACTGGAGCACTGAGAAGGAGTGGAAGGCTGGGGAGTACCTGGAAGGCAGAGCAGTGGGACCATCACTAGGTGGTGCCTTTGGACTCCAGAAGGATTGCCAGAGTTTCTCGATGTAATGAAACTGGAGGTTCATCACAACATCCAAAGTCGCCTGACAACAGAGAACACAATTCCTCAGTGGCTCTGCCAGCCCCGTGTCACCCAGTGCCAGCACACACCTCATGTGCTGCCACTTACAGTAAATAATTTACAAGAAAAATAACAAAAATGGCATTGTTTTGATAATCAACGTAACATAAAACAGGTCACACGGGGAAAAACTAACAGAAACATAATATTTGACTTGTAACTCCTAACAAATCAGCCATTGCCTATTGTATTCCAGCTTTTCCTAAGAGCAGGATATGAGATGAGCTCGCTAATAATTAAAAATAATCACCAGATAATATTCCAAATAATCACCTCGCAGTGTCTCCTGTAAAGAATCTGCAGAGTTTTCACATCGTTCAAGGTGAAACCTTCTTGTAAGAGGACATTCCCCAGATCAGGGGCTGGGAACTCAGGAAAGACATGGGTCACATCTAGGGAAAAAAAAACATTGGGAAAGAAGGTGAGGGTTAGGAACACAGACTACAGGAGAGTACAAGGTGCTGCTGTCACCAGTGGCTTTTTCATGTTTCAACTGAGATGAAACAGGAAAAATGAGACTGACAACCTAGTTTTTTCCCTGATTTATGCTGTTACACTGGGAAAAAGCAAACAACCACAGCCCATTTATTCAGTGTGGAAAGAAAAATGTTTTCTTTCTGTCTGTAATAAAAGAAACAAGAAAACATTGTCCTCATCTACCACACTTCCATTAGATTTTTTCCAAAGCCTGAAAAACATCTCTGGTATTTTGAGAGTACAATGGGAAATGTAACTGGGCAGCAGAGGTGGCAGGAGCTCACAGAGCTGGCTGGGATCTGCTGTCTCAGCTGGAGGTGATGGAGACACGTAGATCCAGCACCAGCAAAGCCAGAGAGTCTTTCCCACAAGGAGAAGGTCCACATGGATCATCTCCAGCTGGATATGCACTGCAACCTTTGCAAGGGAGAGAATTGCTTTTCTCCCCCTGGCAAGGCCTGGCAGGACCTCCACTCTTCCATGCAATTTGGATAAAACCAGATGGATTAAAAACATACTAAAAGGGAGCCAACAGACACATTGGCTCAAGGAAAAAGCCTTTTAGTGGTGACAGGAGTCAGCAAATAAACTTTGCAAGTGGGATGTTACAACAGCTTATCAGAACACAGACTATATATAAAACATACAATACTGTAGATTTATTAGAAAACAAATGCACAACAGTTGGGGTTCCTTCCCCTAAAAATCCTAGATGTGAGATAAATAATCATCAGAAAGTCTCCTCACCTATGAACTGCTGATGGTGTTGACTCTGAGCAGCCACTGATTGCTCTGGTGTGGTGTGGGGGTTGCTGTTGGAGCCACTCTCTGCCATCCCATCCACCTTCTGGGCTGCCCTGTACCTAAATTCAGAGGGGGGGTTAGGACCCACACAGGCACCAGCACACACAGACAAGTTATTTACAGCACAGTCCTGCAGATCTGTGTGTGCAGGGGGAGATACACAAGGTTATGCTCAAGGCCAACGTGCTGAGGGCTGATCCTTTGTATCACTGACTCAAGTGGAGGGGGGAAAGGAGAAGCTCCTTTTGAAAAGCCTCCTTGAGACAGAATCAAAGGGGTTAAGAGGTTTTGCTCAAGGTGACACCAAAAGTCAAAAGAGCAGCAGAGCTGCTGAGTGGGTTCCAGCAGACTTTTGCATTTACTTTCTGTCTGGGAGCTGAAGAAATAAATTCTCCTTTTCCACTCCAGCAAGAACCAGAAGTGCCCATACTGCCAGGAGGCAATTCCAAATTCCTTTGCACATTGTGCTTTATCTTTAAAATTACTCAGACACAGGACTAACCCTTGCACTATTTAACTTGCACTTTTGCGGAAAAAGCCCCTCCAAACTCACCCAAAAACCAAAACCCACCCAAAAGTGGAAGCCCCCAAATCCTTTACACTGATTTGGCACAAATCACTCCATAGCTGAGATCCCAAACCAGTTTGGCTCCAGGGATGCTGGGGAAGATGGCACATATTGTGGTTCTTGCCACTGGTGAACAGAATAGGCAGACAGATGCCATTCCATGGAATTACAGAATAGGTTGGGTTGGGATGGTCCTATAAAGTCCTATCTAGTCCAACCCCACTGCAGCAAACAGGGACACCTTCCACTAGACCAGGTTGCTCAAAGCCCCATCCAATATTTCCAATATCCCATTGAATATTTCCAGGGATGGGGCATCTACTGGAATTATTTTTGGACCTTTCCACTGCTCAGAGCAGCCAGTGACCTGCAGCCCCCCCTGCCCAGCTCAGCTTTGGCACTTCAACACTTGTGTTTCCATGTCCCAACACGCTCCCGTTGCTCCCGAGTGAAGCCAAATCCCAGGATCTGGGCTGCTGAGTTCTTTGGGAAGGATCTGGGCTGCTGAGTTCTTTGGGAAGGATCTGGGAGCACCTACCTTTGCTTCTGGTGGATGGGCTGCTGCCTCATGGCCATGTACTGGGTGTCCTCCTGCAAACGGTTCAGGGGAGACTCCGGCTTTAGACGGATCCCATAGTAGTGATACTTGGAATTTCCCCTGGAAATATCAACGTTGAGATTGTCATTTTGTCACTGGCAGAGACATCGTGGCCCTGGTTGCTTTGACAATGCTCCCTATTCCTTCCAGCACACGTCAGTGGCTGAAGTAATGAACTAATGAATGCCATCACCCCCCAGAAAATTTAAACCCAGTTCAGGGACATCCACTTTAAATCCAGCCAGGTTTGTTCCATGGTAACTGGGGAAGAGGAGGCAAGTGCTACAATACAAAGTGTTATTAAATAGAATGACAGAAAGACCACAGGGGACACTTTGCTATTCGATTAGGGTTTAAGGATTTGTTTTTTCCATAAAAACAAGCTTCCATCTTTATCTAGACTTGGATAAAATGAGCCTGACTGAACAGATAACTCTGATAAGAAAAATGTCTTTGTGCTGCCAGAACTTTCACAGCAATGGCAACAGGCTTTGATGTGGTTTTGTTCTTGGAGTTGTTCATTTTTGTAGGTTTTGTAAAAACTGGAAGCTTTTTGCAAGCACAGGGGGCTGGAATTCTTTCTCCTTTGCTTCTCCTTAGGAGAACGTGATTCCATCATGTTAGAGAGAGATGCCAGTTAAAGTTTTTCCACCAAATGGGAATTTTTCCAGCCCCGTGGGAGTGAGAAGGACAGTTCTGCAGCCATGGATACAGGATGACTGTATGGCCAACTTGGTTTTAGCCAATTTGTCATTAATGACGGGTGAAAAGGCTCCTCAGAGGGAGAGGAGACTGAGCTGGGGAATCAGCAGGAGCAACTCCAGAGCCTGGAGTGGGGAGCCTTAAAATTAATTTGCTGTGTCACTATGACAGGGACTGGAGGCACCTTAAATTCAAGGATGTGAGAGGAGTATTTGTCAAACTGGGTTCTTTTGTTGGGGGAATTTTCCCTTTTCAAGGGCCCAGTTCAGCTGTTCAGTCACTGCACCAAAGGGTTGTACAGACAACATGTGTTCAGCCCTGTCCTAAATGAATTTTAGTGCCTGCAAATTAAACAACAGCTGCCTTTATAATCTAAAATTATAATGAATAAGAAAATAACAGTGGACAGTTCTTTCCATGCTTATTGAGCTTCTCTGTCTCCTTCCCAACCTGCACATTTGCAATTTTAACTGGGATTTTTGCTCACTTGTTTTTTCTTTAATCCTTGATGGGATTGAAGAATTTCCCTCCTCTAAAGAAATTATTTCAGAGTTCTTGCACTTGACCCAACCTACAGAAACCCAAACTCTGTCCTGCTCTTGCTACAACTGTCACCTCCACATTCCAGCTGTGGAATGTCCTGGACATATCTGGTTTTGTTCTTGTTTAGAGGCCCAAATATCTAAGCTTGAATTTTATTATGAAATCTTACACAATCAGAGACTTTTTCTCTAGTATATTACCTATTTTTTAATATTATAAGCTGGGATAAAATGCACACTCAGCTGTGCAGAAGCTTTGGATGTTCCCTTGAAGGACACAGCTGTAATTACAGGAATGTATTTTATGTTACACTTTTGTTGTAAAGTCCTAAGGATCTTTGATATTTTAAAAGAGAAAAATCCTCTCACAGGATTCAGCCTGATGCTTTGGGGACTTCAGAAATAACCCATTTACAACTTTGCAGCTTGTCTGCACCAAAGCTGTGGGCACAGGTTCTGTCACGGAGGATCTTTACTGGACATAAAGGGAGAAACGGCTTCACTGAACCAGAATTTGGGTGACAGTGACAACTGTGAGGATGAGTTATCTCACCTTTTTTTGACATTATAGATTCCTAGAATATCCTGAGCTGGAAGGGACCCCTAAGAGTTGTGGAGTCCAACCCCTGTCCCTGCACAGACCCCCCAACAATCCCCCCCTGTCCCTGTTGTCCAAACCCTCCTGGAGCTCTGGCAGCCTTGGGGCTGTGACCAAGCCCTGGGGAGCCTGTTCAGTGCCCGAGCACCCTGTGGGGGAAGAACCTTTCCCTGAGCTCCATCCCAATCCCTGACACAGCTCCAGCCCTTCCCTCAGGAAAAGGGATACCAAAGGCATGAGAAGAAGCCTCAGTTCAAGCGAAATTCATTATCCCCCAGAGCCACGGCCGGTGTTTCTGCACATCTCAGAAGGACCTGTGCCTGCTAAAGGATGCTCAGGAGCTTCTTAGTGCAAATGGCAGCTGCTGTTAAGAGGGTTTTTCTTCTTCCAGTGGAGATTCCCACCCACCTGGTTCCCAGGCGACGAGTCCTCAGCCCCATGAACACGGAGCGGATGAGTTTCCCGAAGGACGCGGCGTTCACTGGATCCAGTTTGTGCTCCTGGCAGTGCCTCAGGTAATGGTTGTACAGGGAGCTCCTGGGAAGGCTGACACCTTCTGCTGTCTCGTAGTTATCCAACAACCACTGGAGCTTTAGGAATGGAAAAACACAGAACAGTAGAGTCTTGACAGGCTGCCTCAAGAAGGGTCAATGCTCAAACGTCCGGAGAGCCCGTCGGACTTTAGGAGTTCAGGAGAATTAATGCTGAGTAGTTAATTTATACAAGTTAATTCACACGACTTCTNTATATAGTTATATATATAGTTATACAAGTTAATTCACATGACTTCAAATTTGTGTAACTTTTTTATGATGGTAAAAGCACCCCCAGCTCAAAGGTAACAGCCCAAACAAAAATGCTACACACTCTTGCCACCACCTCAGTTGTCCACCTTGGATTTGGGTGAATTCCTGCAGAGCCAAAAGAAAGCTGTAAAAACTCTTGTTTTCCAACAAAAAAGATGTTAGGATACTGCCTAAGAGGAATAAATTTTAGGGGAAGCAAATCTGCTGCAAAGTCTTTATTAATTTGAAGATTGGCAGGTCTGCAACTGCTCCCTTAACAATGAAATTAACGGTTGCCAAAGCAACCTTAAAAATCTGAAAGAATCCATCTATTTTGCAAAATTTACTGTCTGAACTTCTGACATTCCTGTTGATTAAAATGTGCAATTAATATAAATTATTTATACCTAGACAGTCTGAAAGGGCAGGTCAGCACAGGAATTAAAATGCAAAAGGACAAAGCCCCCAGTCTCCTTTAATTGACTAAATGACTTTAGCACCGATGAAATAAGTGTTATATTAAGTGAATTTTGGAAGGAACTAGATGTACAAGTGGACTGAAATCAACAGTGTTGGTAACAGCCCTTTCATTGTCCTGAGGGATGTTTGGGATTAACATTTTCCAGGTTTCCCTCTCTGCCTGGACCTCCATCCCTGTGTGTGTGGGAGGCTCAGCTCCACCAGAACCAGCTGCATTCCCACCAAAAACAGACCCATGTTATGGATGCCAAAATATCTGCCACACTACCTCCTTACAACTAATGGTTCAAGCAGATTTTGGAATTAAGCACAGTCTAGAAATCAGCGGGATTTGACCATGAACATGGAATTAAATGTTGGCCTATGCTCAGATCCTGTCCACTCCTGCTCCAGTATCCATCTCTTTTCTCCCATTTCCTCTTGGTGAAACTTAGAGGTCCCAATTCAGCACTGGAGTGGAGTTTTATATCAATAAATCTGTTAAAATACAACCTGAGCTGTGTGATGACATCTCTGACACCTCACTCCATTGAGTTATTTTCAGTTTCTGTGTTTCATATCCCACTTCCCTCTCACACAAAGGCTTTTCAGCACCTTCACTGTGTGTTCTGTGGGTCTCATTCACAGATGCAAATTTAAACTGCTGCTACACAGAATGAGCTGAATCCAAAGCTGTACATTAAAACTTTTTCATTCAGCCTGGAGAAGGATCCAGGGAGACCTTGGAGCCCATTCCAGAGCCTAAAGGGGCTCCAGGAGAGCTGGAGAGGGACTTGGGACAAGGGATGGAGGGACAGGACACAGGGAATGGCTTCCCAGTGCCAGAGGGCAGGGAGAGATGGGATATTGGGAAGGAATTGTTGGCTGTGAGGGTGGGGAGGCCCTGGCACAGGTTGGGCAGAGCAGCTGTGGCTGCCCCATCCCTGGAAGTGTCCAAGGCCAGGTTGGAGCAGCCTGGGATAGTGGGAGGTGTCCCTGCCCAGGGCAGGGGGTGGCACTGGATGGGCTTTAAGGTCCTTCCAACCCAAACTATTCTGGGATTCTGTGATTCATCAGCTGGGTTTGATCCAAATCCAACCCCAAGTTCCAAGGACTGGATCCATGGGCTGCCACAGCTGGAAGAAGAAAAACCTTTAGTCCATTTCCCCCTTTGTCCTGGTTCTCACTTGTCACCCTCCCACCTTCCTCCAGTTACAGCCCACCTAAGACACCCTTCAACTGATCTTCCACAAAGATCATTCCAGACCCCACAGTTCTAAGACATGGTGTTTGCTAATTATCCAGGATGATCTTTTGTTCTCTCATCTGCAGAACAGATGCCCCTGAAAGCCCCCAAAACTCTGTGTAGTCCTGAGCCACCTCCACCCATTCAGTTCTATCCAACAAAAGTGGATCCAATGATTTTTACATAAAAGACCAGCAGGAACTCAAGTTTTAAGTTGTCCACATGTGTGCTAATTTTGGCCCATCCCCTATATTTAAAAGATTATTGCTTAAGAATCTTTCACATTTTTAAAACATTTATTTTATTTATCCCATAGAAGATACTGAATGTGCATCAATGATTTATTTCCTAAAGCTTAAGCCTTAAAAAAATTATAAATGTTGCATACTACTATAGAAAATTCAGGTATAGGTAAAACCCTCTCATTTAAATTTGATCCCAGGCATTTTTATTCTAAATCCTGGTATTTCTAGAAGATTCCCTTCATCTTCCAGCTTTCTTTTCCTGCAAATGTCTTTTTATATTCCTTTAAACATTACAGAGTTTCACAATATGAACTCCCACTGTTGAATTAGAAATCTATTATGAAACACACAAAAGAGCTTGAAACAGAAATCTGTCAGAATAGAACTAATTTTCCAAACGTGATTTCTGCTTTTCCTGCACTAGTAACAACAGATCAGGCACTTAAAATGATAACATTAAAGATTCTTTCCATTTGTATCCCTTATTCTGTTCATTTTCTGAATTTTGCTCAATTGTGACAGTAAGATATTCTCCAGTTTTATTTCTGTTTATGCCACGATCAGGTTCCAATAAAATCACTCTGCAGCCATATGCTGCTGTGTTTGTTTTAGGCACTACAGGGGAACATTTAATTTTCATCTCTACTTTATTTCTGCTATTTGTTTCCCTTTAAAAAAAAATACTTTTTAGCAAAATCCTCATGCTTGTTCAATCCAAGGATGGCTTGTTAAGGATGGAAAAAGCCATATATGGGGCTGGCTGAGAAAATAACCCCCTTTTATTCAGAAGGTCTGCAGAGGTTTTCTTATGGGTATTTCTATAAAATATAAAAAAAAAAACCCAATGAAGATCCACATTTGTGGTTCATATTCAAGGTATTTTTAGCTGGGACTATGAGAAGCAGGTTCTAAATCCACCTCACAGTTAGGATGGAGCCATTCATCAACAGGAAATAATTCCAATTGGGGGTTTTGGGCTTATTTTGTGGGGTTTTTTTTGGGTTTTATTTTACAGGCTATGAGGAAAAACTGCATTTCCCCCCTACTCCTATGAGTGCTCTGGATACCCAGGAGCTCAAGCAGGTGAGAGCATCCAACTGCTCCACCTTAAGGCACTTGTGTGTAAAAATTGGAGTAATTTTTGTCCAATTTCTTTGTATCATCTGGAAGGTCATAACTGGCAAAGAAATAACCCTCTGACCCAGGGGCTCTGGGCCACTGGTGAGAGGAGAATTCTCAGTTCCAGTCACACAGTGATTCCATCAGCAGCATCCTGTGTCTCTGGGTATCAACAGGAGCTTCACCTTCCACATTTGATATTTCAAGTGCACTCAAAGAACCTCTCAGAGAGTTTTTGAAGCCAAATTAAGTTATCAAGTGTGGCTCCATTTCGCATTGACTGTGGTTAAATGGCATTATGTAAAAAATTACCTCTTGACTGAGATATCTTCATTGTCCCCCCTTTAAAAAAAAACTAACAAACCCTCAAAGATTTCCTAGCATGAAAATCTGCTGACAGCAAGAAGATAAACCATTATCCCATGAATTTACACATCTGCAAAATGCCAAATTTAAAATGAGGGATAGAAGACAATGAAAAACTCTGCATCCTTAAGACTCAAAGCAATTAAGTCACAACTAAGTGCAATTAGCATCATGTCCCCACTTCCTCTTGCTTTGGTCAAGCTCAAATTTGCTTTCAGCCTTGACAAATCACAGTCACCTGCTGCTTCATTCTCTCCTGCACAAGCTTGACAATGTCATGTGTCAGCACTACCATGGAATTTGGGATGGGTAATCCTGTGTCTGGGTTTCTTTTTTTACCATGAAGAGGTGGGAATGAAACATCCCAGAGAGCAGAACCCTTTGCAGCAGGGAAGGTGTGCAGAGAGGTTCAGCTCTGCTGCTCACTGGGATGTCCCACAGCCTGCCCTGGGAGCCAGCCCTGGCCATCTCCAGTATCCAGGTGGTGGATGCCTCATCCCTGGGAATATCCAGGGCTGGATAGAGCTCTGAGCACTGTGGTCTGGTGGGAGGTGCCCCTGCCCATGGCAGGGGGTTGGAATGAGATGGTTTTTAAAAGTCCTTTCTGACCCAAACCATTCTGTGATTCCAGTTGTCTCCTACTCAAATCAGGGCTCAATTCCATGGGAGCTCAGGTCCCTCACTCCACTCAGGTGAGTCCTAAGAACCTCCCCATGCAGAGGCTGCAGAGCCTCCCTGGGCAATCCCAGGATATGCTGGGTTGGAAGGGACCCACAGGGATCATGGAGTGCAACCCCTGGCCCTGCACAGGCCCATCCCAAAGTCCCCCCCTGTCCCCAGAGGATCATCCCACCCCTCCTGGAGCTCTGGCAGCCTTGGGGCTGTGCCCACTGCCCTGGGGAGCCTGGGCAGTGCCCACCCACCCTGTGGGGAAGGAAGAACCTTTTTCTAATATCCAACCTAAACCTCCCCTGAATGGCATCGAAATTCCTCCAGCTCTGGAAGAGACGCCCTGTTCTCGTTCTTCAACGTGCTGCATTTCCCACAGACATTGTATATTATTATTATTATTATATATTGTTATGTTCCCACAAACATCTCTCCATGCCCTGGGAAGGCAGAGGAAGGACACTGGGGGTCCATGGGGCAGCAAGGGCCCCACAGATTCCTCAGCTCAGGCTCTGTCCTGCCAGAGGGAATGACCCACCCCAGCCCTGGGGGTTTGTGCCTGGAGCAGCACCTTCAGCAGGGATGAACAGAGAGCAGATGTGTCCACACATGCTCAGGAAGCAGCTTGTTTGCTTTAAAGTTTCTAAGAGCAATTATAACTTATGCCAAACTATGAACCGTGACCTAAACAGAGGGACATTGAGTTCTGTACTTGTACCCTGCAGGACAAGGGTGGGGAAGATCTGATCAGAGGCTGGATCAGGCCCCAGCTCCTGTGGTCAGGTGAGATCTTGGCTTTCTTTCCTCTGCCCTTTTTCTGCTTTTTTTCAGACCTCTTTCAATACCACACCACGACCCACCCACCCTGCTCTGTGCTGGGAGAAACAAGAACAATCCTGCAGAGCAGCAGGAGCCTTGGATGAAGCTGTGCAGCTCTCAGGGGTGTGAGCAGGGCCCAGCCTGGGATGGGAGGGAGATGCTCAGAACAGGAATGACCAGCCTGACCCTGCAGGTTTGTTTTTCCCCAACTACAACCAGAAACCTTCAATCTCCACAAGTTGAAATAAAGATTGAGCTCACCCAGGAGCCCTGGCCTGGAGTCCAACATCAGCTTAAGACAATCACACTGGTTTAATGTTCCTTTTGTTTTCTCAGGCTATTTCTCTACAATGAAGAAGCCAAAGTTTTGGAGTTTTTTTTTCAGGACCTCAGAATGACAACAAATCTGCCTCCAAATACAAAGCCAAAGGAAATCTGCTAGAATAAAGAAGCACCACTTGGTGTGCTGTGATTTATCAGTGCAGAACATGCCTGAGCTTAATCCAAACACAGCAAAGTCAAACCAAGTCCAACGACTTCAACATGACTTGAACCAAACCCTTCAAATCTCACCCAAGCATGTGCTCACTGCTCAGTGTTCCTGCATGGGAGCCACAAGCCAGGATGCAAAGGCCCAGGAGAACAGTGGGAATTTCACACAAAGCAGGGAAATTGTTGGCACAGTGCAAAGAGGGAGGACAAGCACATGGATTCAGCGTAGCATTGTAACAGGAATGGGCTTCCTGAGACACAGAGAGAGGGAATAAAGGCATTCACAGGAGCAGGCTGTTGGGTTGTGCTGTCTGAGGGATATCTGACATCTGTCACAACTCACACCGAGTCAGCGCTGTGGATTTACAAGTGTTTTTCCAGCCATTTTTCAGTTCCAGTGAAAGAACTTCCTCAAATGTGTTTATCTAATTGCCAGCAATTTCCATTGCAAGGCAGATGAGATAAATAAAGGCAGAGGCAGTTAACAGGCTCCAGAGCATCTCAGCAACAAACACTATCATCATGGCACTTTCTGCAGACTCTTTTTCCTTGGCAATGGGCTGGTTTTGGGCAGCACAAGCTGCTGTGAGTGACTTGTGCTGTTGAATACACCAAAAGGCTACAAATAATTCTCCCACCAAAGCAGGGAAAAGGTTGTAAATTCCAGTTGTAACTTACATGGCTGTTGAGCAAACTGCTTTTGTGTGATGTAATCCCTTCACTTTTTTGTAGGTTTTCAATCGCCATTTCAAGCTAAAGAAAATGTGCACAGGAAAAAAAAAAGGGAAAAAAAGAAAAAGAAAGGAAATCAGATAGTTAGCAACAGCCAGGATTATTATTTATTTATTAATATTTGAATGATTAATGCTTTACTTCAACAAGCTGGTGAAAAAGAAGCAAACAGATGAGCACAGTCTGTGTGGATGAAGCTGCAGAGGCATTACTGGGACATGCACATGGACAGCAGGAACCACCATGGGGTGACAGAGTGAGACCAGGGGGGTTTATCTTCCACTAAAAGCATTGCCCATTTCCAAAAAGCCATTTTCCTTTTCCTGTCCCCTTCCTGCTGAGATCAGACTGTCCCCAGCCAGATTCACTGCAGCAGGTCACAGATTTGCTACAGAGTTTTACCTTTGAAGGAGAACTGGCAGTAATGACTTGGGTTATTAACCTCTTAACATTTTGTCAAGAATGAAAAAAAAACTAAATAAAAGGGTGCAAGGAGGGCTGACACAGAGAGTGCATGAGCTGGGATGGAAAAGGGCTCTCTGATACTCAGGAGAACTGCAAAGGGCCTCTGAAGGAAGGAGCCAGGTTTTGATTGAGTTCTTCCCCAGAAGACAGGATGGCACATCTTGGTACCACCAGTGCTCATTTCCACTGGTCTCAGAGGAGCCAAGGTGAGGCCCCCTGGCTCCCCCTGTCTGGCTCCTGTTCTACCTTCATCCCACTCATGGCTGCTGTGCCCCAAAACCCTCTCCTGGACCCTTCTTGTCCTCTTTCTTCCTGTTACTGGGCCTCCCTTGGCAACCTCTGGGAAACTCCTTAGCAGGTGGCTGCTGGGCCCAGAGCTCCAGCTCCTCTTCAAGATTTTGGCAAGTGAGGAAGAAAAAAGGCCCACAGCCTCCAAAAACTCCACATTAAGGGACTGGCAGGAGCAGAACCTACTGTTTCTCTCCAGTAGATGTTCTCAAAACCTTGTTATCCATGACCTGTCAGTGCAGGCAGGACAAGGCAGCACAGAGCAGCCAGGAGAACTTGCAGCCAGCACTTATCTCTAACATCTGTCCTGGTTTAACACCCATCTCCTCTGCAGGCACAAAACATCTGCAGACAATCTGTCCATGGCCTCCTTCCCACATCCACAGTCTGCACTGACTCATCACACGGTGAAGATAAAGGTCCAGATAAAACCAGCCATTTACAAAGCCAAGCTCTGTCAGAAAGGTGGGAGAGCAGCACAAATCAGACCCAGCTTCTGAAGTAACACCCAAAGTCACAGCCTGTGCCATATCCAGCTCTGAACATGACACTCTGTCCAGGCACCTCCAGCACATGTTCCTTGGTTTCCATCCCTAATTCTTGAGATGTTTTCCCCCAACTCAAACAGGGTCAGTCTAAGATTAGTGCATTTTTTGAGAACACTCTGTGATGTACCATGAGGAACCAAAGCCTGATTGCTGACACAGCCTTCAGGAAATGAGTCAGTGTTAGAGGGAGACCCCGTTTCCTTCCTCTCCTCCAGCTGGTTGAGCAACTCCTCTTACACAAGCACAGAAACACTGCCTGTCCTTTGGCTGTTGTAAGTGTCCCATGGAAATGGACACCTTGCATCTGCAGAAAAAACATTACAGGGGAAAGACTAAAGGCTCTTAAACAGCCCTGCAGGAAGGTGAGGAGCTCTGAGGACCCACTTATGGGACACCTCAAGGATTTCCTCTCCTTGTACAGACTAATTTAGATGAAGATTAATAGTGCTGAGTTGGCACAGACACTCAACAGGGCTGTTCCATGTGCTGCTTCAGATGGAGCAGAACAGCATTATTCCAGCAGACATGGAAGACAGGCTTCTTTAAAGATATGGAGATTTTTCTTTGGTGTACACACAGTCTTTACCAACCATTCCTCAACCTCAAGGCAGCTCTTACACCACTGGTAACTCTGAAGCACTCCCTTGTTCCCAGTCTCCTCTGGAAATACCCTCCTTATTTTTGAGGGCCCCAACACCCCCAATCCCTCTCCTCCCCCATTCCTGGCCAAAGCCTCTCAGGTTGCCCAGCCCTCCCACCACTGACCACTTTGACATCAGTCCCCCTGCACAGACCATCTGCACAAGCTCTGCTTTCCTGTCCCCCCAAAAATCTCTTTTCCTGCCCCACCACGTTTTGCCAGGTCTCTTCAACACCAGCCTTTCCCATTCTCTGTTTAGGGAGGACATTGCAATGAAAAATAATGTTCCTGCCATCGATTTGATTCAGTCCTTGCCCTCCTTAAGCCACTCATCTGTTATTATGGGTGTCTGGAGAAGCTGCCCCATCCCTGGAATTGTTCAAGGACAGGTTGGAAGGGGCTTGGAGCAACCTGGTCTGGTGGAAGTGTCCTCATCCATGACAGGGGGTTGAAACTGGATGATCTTTAGGGTCCCTTCCAACCCAAACCCAATGATTCCATGATTATGTGGAATTCCAAGCAATTGTCCTGGCTTTGCTCTATCCCCCTCCAACTCTGGTCTGTGCTGGAAGAGCTGAAAGCCACATGCAGACACATTCCTGGACTGTGCCAGGCACTATTCCACCCTCTTCAGCCCCTCCACAGACAATTTGTGTTAAAATACCTCCAGAAAGTTCATCTCTACAAGCAACAGAGTGAATTTACCTCAGATGCATTTTCATAAAGGTCACTTCCTAATTTTTCACGTTTTTTTTACTGAATTGCCTTATCTCATGTGATAGTCACAAACTAAATCTGTTCATGGGACATTTCTATTGACACATTTTCTACTTGGGCCTTTTCTACTGTTCCCATCACCACTGAAATTAAACAAACCAACCAAAACCCAAAAACCCAAGAGTGATGTTCTACAGCTTTGCAAGGTTCAGTCCCACACAGGTCACAGGATCAGCAGCTACTTCCTTCCAAATAACAAGCCTGAGCAAAAACCAAATGGTCCAGTGCTAGTTTTTAACTATGAACAGTTAAAATACACACACTCACACACAGTTCTCACCCCAGGAAGGAACCCCAGCTAACCCACCATCTGTCATCTTCTCTCCCACCCAAACTAAGGACTTTGCCCCTATTTCTACCTAAGGCAGAGCCTGTTTATTCCAGGATCAAGGCAACCTTTCAAGGCACAAAGATTCAAAATACATGAAGTCTATATTCTAAAACTTAGTGGGAAAAGAAAGTACAACTTAACAGGCCAGATTTTTCAGAGCCCTCAGTAGCAACCAGCTCCTGTTTTTCTCCCTGGGTGATGCTGCTCACATTTGAAATTCTGGCCACATACACTGAATTACACCTACATTTACATTTATATTCATATACAAATGTATAAACAGAAGTCTGGAGAAGAAGGTGAGCATATCCCAGGAAATGTGCTCCCACTACTTCTGGCAGCTGCTTTGGGAGATTCCCAAGGCAAAGTCCTGGTAGATTCTAACTGCAGAAAGGTTGTTTTGGGTAAATGAATGTCCAGTCCCACACAGCTGTACAGTTGTGCTTCCAGCAACCTGGCATCTCACTGACAGCTGGAGGGACATGGCTTTTAAAAAATGAGAGCTTTAAAACATTTCTGTTTGATCAGAGTTACCCCTAAAATACATTTTCTGTAACATATGGCAGGGACAGAATACACAATGGTGTAGGAGATACACATACAAAGTATTTTTGATCACTGTGCACTTGGCATGATCAGCTTGACATAACTTATGTGCCAATTATCCACTGGGTTAATAAAGGATTTTTCAGGTCTCTTTGTAATTAAAAATATATTTCATTATTTTGTGTAAGCCAAGCCCTCTGTTCAGATTTAACAGGAAATGTAAATAGAGACAAATGTGTGGAAAATTGGAAAGCCAAAACATTTCGCTTGGGGAACAAAGCAGAACCCCAGAGAATTTTCTCTTTTGCTGCATAATTTCAGTGATCCACTCGGGAAGTTTAACAAGTCTCTGCTGAGCAAGAGGGACATTCCAAACTCCAATGGAAAAACAGGTGCAGTACACCAGTGTCTATTCTCCTCCTTGCACTTATAGCATGTTATACAGTCACAAAGCAGGAAGCTTTATTTTCTGAAGGCTTTTCAGTTCCCTTGGAATAATTCCTGGCCCCCTGAGCTGCAACATCTGCAGGGCTACATACCGTTGCTGGAGAGGAGCGTGAAGTATGGGACAGAGAATGTCTAGAGTTCTCCAGCCCCCCATGAATGAGATAGGCTCCCGAGCCGGAGAGGATCTGACTTCCCCCAATGTCCATGGTGATGCCCACCATGTTGTGAGAGGGAATGGCTGTAGGAGAGGATGCCGCTGTAGTCACCTGAGCTCCACCTCCCTGGCCTTCGAAATAGGGCGCGGCGCTGCTGGGAGCGTAAATCTGAGCCTCGGTGTTGTAGGAGTAGGCGGCTCGTCTGTCGAGGAACACAAGGGTCAGGGCACAGAGAATTCCATGGGCAAGAGTTTCTGAGAGCTGGACCACTTTTGGAAGAAAGTTGGCTCTGTTGTCAGTGGGATTTGCTGCGTTGAAATGGAGCCCTGTGCTGGGAAAGGGCCTGGAGGGGAAGAGCAGCTGAGGGCACTTGGCTTGTTCAGCTGGAGCAGAGGAGGCTGAGGGGAGACTCCTCGGGGGCTGCAGCTCCTGCCAAGGGGAGGCGGAGGGGCAGGGGCTGAGCTCTGCTCTGGGAGCAGGGACAGGAGCCCAGGGAAGGGCTGGAGCTGTGTCAGGGGTTGGGATGGAGCTCAGGGAAAGGTTCTTCCCCCACAGGGTGCTCGGGCACTGAACAGGCTCCCCAGGGGTTGGTCACGGCCCCAAGGCTGCCAGAGCGCCAGGAGGGTTTGGACAACAGGGACAGGGGGGGATTGGTGGGGTGTCTGTGCAGTGACAGGGGTTGGACTCCATGACTCTTAGGGGTCCCTTCCAACTCTGTAATTCTATGATTCTATGGAAGTCAGTCCTGACAACGTTGATCAGCCCTGGAGCCACAGCAAGGACAGAGCCTGGAGCTCAGCACCTCTTGTAGGAACTGGGGTGAGGAAAGCCAAGAGCATCTAGGGGGCAGAAAGCCCAAAATGGGGCACAGGAAAAAGGAGGAAGAGGAAACTACAAGGGTGGGGAGGCCCTGGCACAGGTCACCCAGAGCAGCTGTGGCTGCCTCATCCCTGGAAATGTCCAAGGCCAGGTTGGATGGGGATTGGAGCAACCTGGGATAGTGGAAGGTGTCTCTGCCCATGGCAGAGGGGTTGGAAGGAGATGATCTTTAAGGTTCCTCCCAACCCAAACCACTCCACGATTCTATGAAACCTTACAACACTCCTTTCTTTCTCTGTCAGCTACACTCTGGCTCCCAAAGCTGCCCATTCAACCACCCAATGGGCTGGGCAGAGGGAAACACAGAGCAGGATTCCCTGGAAAGCAGTTGCTCCATGAGGACACCACCTCCTCCAAGGCTGAAGTCTGGCTCAAACCACCCTCACACACAACACAACCTGTGGAATGGATGTTCCTCCTCTCCCTCCTTTTATCCTTGGGCAGTGCCAGCAGCAGCCTGGGAGGATGGAAGGGCTGAGGGGTGGGAAGGGGACAGGGCTCTGCTACAGCCAACGAGAGACTCTTACATGGTTCCATTGGTATAAACAGCTTCTCCTCCTTCCACATACTGGACCTGGGCTGGATAAACGTGCTGCACAGATTGTACCTGAAACAGGCATCAAAAACTTAGGGATTGCTCAGGAACAGCGAGGGAAATTCCACATTACATCCTTATACAACTGCCAGTCTTACCTTGACATTAAGGCTTTCTTTTTAAAAGAAAAAAATAAAACAGCTCCCCTCCTCCCGAAAAGAATCCCAAAGGGCATTTTTATTTTCAAAGGTCAAATTAAAATAGATAAATAAGCTGTTGCTCCAAGGGCAGTGGAAACAATGGAGCTGAGTTTCCTCTGCACACGTGTCTTGGGGCTGGTTCTGTGCTGACTAATAGGGGTGAGATCATGCACAGCCTCTCCTTCACAGGGGGCTGGCAGTGTCCAACTGCACCCCAGCCCCCTCTTTTTTGGTCTGGGAGGGATGTAGTTGTCCTCTGTCAAGTTTTTTTTTCCTCTGAAACTGAGCAACCAAATAAAAGATCACTGAAGGAAAAATCAAGAGAGTCAGACTCGCTGTCCACATGGAGCAGCACCACATACCCCTGGTTTCTTAGGAAACAAAGGCTGCAAAAGGCAAAGTTCAAATAAATAAAAACACTTGCATGGCTCTCTGGCACTGAACCTTTCTCTGGAGCCACGTGCAGTCAGTACATTTATTTGTGTAATTAAAATCCCAAACACTTTGCCCCTAAAAAAATCTTTACCGAGGAGGATTCTTTTAATTTAACTTTGATTTAATAAATGCTTTTAAATGGCAGTTGAAAGCATCCATCAAACCTTCAAATGTATGAATCCATCAAACCTTCAAACACATGAACTGCTACAGTAAAGGTTCTTTCTAAACTTTAAGTATCTTGAGAGTTTCTTTTGCTACCAGTTTAAGAAAGAAGGAGAGAGCTGGAGAAAGTGATCCCAGTTCTCTGATTGCCCACAACTCTTTAATTAAGATTTTTCTAGCAGCTGGTACAGTTTCAAATGTCATGTGGGACGTGGGCTCCTGTTGTCCCACCCCACAAGTTCTTATTACCTGTTGTGGAACCTGCTGGACTCTGGGCACAGAGATTTGCTGCATCTGTGCTCCTTTGGGAGCAGAGCCTGTTGCTTGGACCAAAACCCTCTGGAAAAGAAGATACAGGAGCAGACACTTAATTTCAGTCCATAACACAGGTGAGTCAGGTGTTCTCTTCCAAACTTTCAGGGACAACTTGCCTCCTACACTAGCAGCAGTGGCATCCCCTGCTTAGTGTCCCCACCCTCCCAGTGTAACCAGCACCCTGAACTTGGGCAAAGCTGGATCTACAATTTCTGACCTGGATCAACTTGAAATCTCCACAAAAGGAAATAAGAGCCAACAGCTGCCTGATGAGAGGAGCTCAAATGAGGTTCAGGCACAGCTAAACAAGAGCCACTTCCTCACACATCCACATTTTCCTCCTGAGGCTGCAAAATCTCTTCTCTTACAGCTGCTAAGTCAAACCACACTCTGGCCCCTGCAACCTCTCCAAGGTGCCACAGCCTTTTTGGTTTGTAGGAAAGCTCAGGGGGTTCTGCATCTCCCTTCAGTGTCACTGAGGGCACAGAAATGCTTTGTGCTGCCTTGTGGGGGTCACTGTGTCCTCTACCTCTGCTCTGTCACTTCCACTGTCCCCCTGCTCAGTGTGAGGTTGTCCACATTCAGTTTGAGGCTGTCACACATCTCAGAGTGCTCAGCATCCTGCAGATTCAGCAGAACAAGTGTGGGGATGTGGTGGATGGAAAGAAATGATTCAGTGAGGCCTGTGGGAACAGAGCCAAGTATCTGTATGGCCTTTTAAACCTTCTCCAAGGAGACACATCCTCTGTGGTCTGAGGCTTTAGAAATACCCAAGAGAACAAAGAGCTGCAGCAAAACAATCCCACATGATTCCTAGAAGCAACCTTGACAATTACTGACTACCTTACACATACATATTTAGGACTTTTACCCTCTGACACCCTTGAACGTGCCCTTTGTAACAACCAGAAATGCTATTCTAGCAGAATTACAGGAATATGATGATTTCCCAGATTCCCAGACTTGCTCCACCACCAGTCCCCAGCAAGTCTGGACAGACTGGAGATCCTGCAGCTGAGTTTGCAGTGAGGACACGTACACTTATGTCAGCCATTATTGCCCATTTTCTCTCCAAAACAGGCTGCAACCAGTGCAGGATGGGGACATTACAAGCCCTTTTTGAAGTCAGGCCTTGGCAGTGCCACCTACATCAAAGTCTAGAAAGACCCTTTCCTTTCTCTTACTTTCTGCCCCTTCTCTGACACTGCTTTTACCAACTGACACATCTGGCACAGCTGCCCAGCTCAGCTCCTTGTGTGCCTGTCCAGTTGTCCCACTACCAAAATAATGAATCATCCCCAACCTGTAAGATGAGACCATCCTGCTCAAACAGCCTCCGCTCCCACTGGAAGCTGGACCAGTGATCAGCCATTCCAAAGGCTTCAGCCTCACACCACTCATGCTGCCAGCAGTTCATTCTTAGTTTTCTTTGTCCTGTTGCTGAGAAGGGAAGGCTTTGGATGCTCCTCCTCTTCAGCAGTCTTCCACAATCCTCTGGGTGTTCCTTTTATCCATGGAGTTCCACTCCATGCTCCATGTCCTGATGACATTTCATTATTTCACAATCCAAAGCCGATGGGTTTTCTGACCTTCATTCACGTCTTGTCACAGTCAAATTCACACTAATGATCCCTGGGACACCTGACACTGTAGTTCAGCAATATCCACTTCATTGCAATACAAACAAGGAGGGTTCCCCACAGAAATGGAAGGTGGGAAGGCTGGGAGATGACAGCAGGGCCCCAAATCACCTGATGGGAATGTCCACGGCTCCCAGTGCATCGAATGTTCCCATCAATTCACAATTTTTAATTGTTCCTTTTCATCAGCATCCAATGGCAGCTGCTACTGCTCACTTGGGAGTTGGAGAAGGATGTAGCTGTTACACCCACCCATCCTCTTATCCCTCCAGCTTCCTGAGACTTCTGAGACTGAGAAACTTCTTTTGATAGTTCCCCAAAAGGCATAAAAAGGAACCAGTTTTACTTAACCCTTCCCATTTTGCACTAGGTTGTTTCCATCCATCAGCAGAGGACATCCCTTCTCTCCTACTGGGCCTCCCAAGTGCATCATATTCATATCTATGAGTCATAAATGCTCCTCCCCAATTCAAAATTGGGGATCCACCTACCAAAGGAAGAGACCATAGAATCATGGAATGGGTGGGCTGGAAAGGACCTGAAAGATCATCTCATTCCAGGCAATTGGCAGGGACACATTCCACTATCCCAGGTCACTCCAAGCCCTGTTCAACCTGGCTTTGGACACTTCCAGGGATGGGGCAGCCACAGCTGCTCTGCCCAATCTGTGCCAGGGCCTCCCCACCCTCACAGCCAACAATTCCTTCCCAATATCCCATCTCTCCCTGCCCTCTGGCACTGGGAAGCCATTCCCTGTGTCCTGTCCCTCCATCCCTTGTCCCAAGTCCCTCTCCACCTCTCCTGGAGCCCCTTTAGGCTCTAGAAGGGGTTCCAAGGTCTCTCTGGATTCTTCTTCAGGTGAATACCCCCAGCTCTCCCAGCCTGGCTCCAGAGCAGAGGGACTCCAGCCCTGGGAGAATCTCTGTGACCTCTCTGGACTCTCTCCAATAGGTCCCTGTCCTTGTGCTGACAACCCCAGACCTGGATGCAGCTCTGAAGGTGGGACATCACAAGGGCAGAGGGGGAAAATCCCCTCCCTGACCTGCTGGCTGCTCCTCTATGGATGCAAACACCTCTTTGGATGCAGGAGTGGCTCCTCCACCCTCTCCCTGCAGCAGCTCTGCCCTCACTTCCTCTCTATGACCTCGATACCTTCTCGCAGCAACGCCTTTAAGGACTGTTTCATCTTCTCCTGCTTTTATTGACACACCAAATAATGACAACAGGATATTAACCCGAAGCAAACACCGAGCTGGCATGAAATTACTTCCTTGGGTAGCTAAATTAAAATCTAAACCCCACATTTTAAAGCTTGCAGATTGATTAGTTGGGCTAAAACACACGAGGTATCGACGGCCTTTATCAGCACAAAGTCCAGCAACAGGTTGGCCCCACTACCTCAACGAGCTGATTAAAAATCCTCTCCCCACTATGAAAACTGTGGATTAAAATATATCTGCCAGCAAAACAGGGCCCTTCTCCATGGAAACAGCATTCCCAGCTGTGCATACGTTACCTGCTGAGAGGCTGGCACTGGCTGCACCACTGGAGCCTGGGCTGAGGCCGAAGGGTGAAGAGCCACAGAAGCTGATGAGTCTGATCCACCCTCTGAACTCTGCATGCTCACTGCTGGGAGAGCACAGGGACATCAGGCAGGGAAGGAGAACACAGGGATCAGGCAGGGAAGGAGAGCACAGGGATCAGGCAGGGAAGGAGAGCACAGCCCCACACCAGCGACCACCCCAGGAACCCATGAGGGGCAAAATCCCAGTGGAAGATCCAGGGGAAGTGCTGGGAAGGAAGGAAGGCAGCTCCCATCCTACACACAGGACTCTTTTTAGGCTTGGAGCTAATTTTGATATGGTATTACATTAAGCAAAAAAGAAAGTTGCACAATTGTTTCACAGAAAGGAGAGGGAAGGAACAGAAAATGCACTTCTATATATAACCGAAAAGTGGCGTTGGAAAATTATTGTGTCACAGTGAGGATCACACAAGATCTGGGAGAGGAAGAGAATATTTTAATAATAATTTTTTCTTCCCCTCTTATCACGTTTAACTACTGCAAAAAAAATTTAATCAAATCTGAGTCCGTGCCTGGAGCTTAACTGGGGCTCTCACTGGGAACGTGGGCACCTCAGCTTGGGTTATAATCACAGAGAGAAATCAAACATGAGGAGCAGAAAAACTGACTCACCATCATTTTAAACCCCCCAAAGATACATCTCCACCCTCCCATCCCTGCCCTCACCAGATCAGCCCCACAAGGGCCCCAAACAGCCAAGGCATCTCCCTCCACACCCCTATGGAGCTGATGATGCCCTTGGAATCTCCAGACCCCCATGTCCTGCTCATCCACCTTGAGAACATCCCAAGGGCCAGGAGGGGATTCCCTGGGATGGAGAGAGGGCAGGAGAGCAGGGCTGAGCTCCTCCACCCCCAGGGTCTCCTCCCTCCCTCCCAGCACTGCCCCAGCCCCCCGTGTCCATCTCCTGTGGGACACTGGACATGTCACAGGGGACACCAAGGGATGCTCTGATGGGGCTTCCCAGCAGCAAACAATGGCATTTGTGTTTCTTTTAGGGGTGGGGGAGCTGGTTTTCCTCAGTTTCTTGTGAAAGCTCCTGTTTAATAAACTATTTCAGGAGGGTTTCTGCTGTCACTTCAAAACCAAAAGATTAAAAACATGCAGATTTTGGGCAGGGTCATTTCTCCTTTCTCAGCCTCACTGAGGAGTGTAATGCAGCCTCCAAATAACATTATGAAACCTTTTATTTCCCCTCTCCATCCAATATTTAAACTTTTCCCTCAACTCTGTGCAAGTTAAGAGGCAAAAGGAAAAAATGAGGAACTGTGAGACACTGGACTCTGAGTGTGTTAAAAACAAATGCAAGGGGATGTGAAGTTACAGAAGTTACCTGTTTAGTATTTTAGCCACTGAAGAACCAAACATGCTTCACAAAACAGGTTTTTAAGATTTTTTCCAACCAGAGCTGACTCCATACTCCCATTAGCAAATCAGAATTACTCTCCCAACCTCCCAGAAACTCCACAGCTCGTAAATAATTTTCTTTTTCCCATCGTTTTTCTTGCACCCAGGAGAAAGAGCAGATACAGAAACCACAGTCACAGCTACCAGATTAACTAAACAAGGCAGAAACAAGGGAAATTTAGTCAATATTTATCCCCAACCATGTTTTACCATGTCCCTCCAGAGCCTTGCTCATCCCCATCCCTGTAGCTCCCTATATAAAGGCAGTACCTGCCTCTCTCCATCACTGCCTCCCTGGTTTTACCCTATCCATGAGAAGATTCCAATTGCAAACAGTGCTGTGAGATCATGAAAATAATAATAATTCTCACAGTAAATCAATAAAATAGCTTTGTGTCTGTTCCAGCCCCAAATTATTTGCAATTAAACACTTGGCCAGTGAAGGAGGAGGGTTTGGAACTCAGGTGAAGGTGGTTGGGCAGGAGAGGGGGTCACTTTTAGCAAACATACCCCCCTAATTTTCCAAGTGTTTATTGTCTTTTCTTTGTGCCCAGGGCTCCAGTTTGCAGCTTTCCATGGTTTTTTGAGTGGAAAAATATACAGTGGTGAGGTTACAGAAGAAAGGTGGGTAAGGTGCAAAGATATTTTAATGATCTATTTGAGAATGTTCAGGTTTACAAAAGGTCTCCTTTTAAATGTAGTTATAATAAGACACAAGAGATGGAGAAGCTGGACTTGATGATCCCTGGGGATCCCTTCCAACTCAGGATATTCCAAGGTTCTAAGACATGCTGTCTCCAAATTACCACCACCTCATCCTCACTGATACATTTTGTCTTCTGATTTTCCTCAGTGGCCAAAAGAGAGGTGAGTAGGGTGGAAGGTGAATTGTCTGCTGCCAAAATAACCCATTGGTGTGATGTGGAGATTTGTTACAAAAGGCAGGTAGTGATGACAACCATGCCAGACACAAACATTCCCATGGAATCTGCAGCTGCCACTTCCAGACAAGGTGGACAGAGAAGTCCTGGATTGCCAAGGCCCAAGTACAGGACCTGTTATTATTTTGTTTATCACTGAAACATCCTGGATGAAGAATCATTCGTTTCTCATTAAAGCCATCCTGTGCTTCCTGAGAATTGGAATGAGATCCATGTGTGCCATCTGTCAACATGAATTTGTGCTGATGAAAAGCTGACAACACACACAGAACTCCTACACCCTGAGAAACCATCACAAAGTGCTCCAAAGCTTTGCTGATGTCCTGGGAGCACGGCTACCACGTGAGCTGGTACCTCAGCCAAGGCTCCAAAGGGTGGCTAAAGCTTCCAAGGAAAAGAGGAAATGTGGAATCCAAAGTCTTGCTCTTTCATAGAAGCACAGAACCTGAAGGGAAGGGACCTGAAAGTCCATCCCATCCCACCCCTGCCATGGGCAGGGACACCTTCCCCTATCCCAGGCTGCTCCAAGCACTGTCCAGCTTGGCTTTGAACATTTCCAGGGATGGGGCAGTTCCTCTCTCAAACTTCTGGGCAGTTTCCAGGGTAAGGAGCAGCCCTGTAGCTCCTTCATGAACATGGGCTGCCAGAGCTCTTTGGCAGTTCTGCCACATCCCTAAAGAAAACACCCAGGAAACGACTCCCTTTGATCCCTCCATCCCATTTTCCCATCTCCCTCCTCCCACAGGGGAGGAAGTTTTACAGTGTTCTTGATTATCCTGTTCTAACAGAGAGAATTGAAAAGTGAGCCCTGCTGTTTCCCAAAGATCTCAGGTTTGCTGTGACTTTCCCACAGAAATGACCAACAGGAGCCATCAAAAGGTGTCTCGTGGCCTCTGACAGCCTGTGACAGCCTGGCAGCCCTGGGACTGGGGAGTTTGCACACCCTGAGAAGTTAATTAATAGTCAACAAAGCTACTGGTGGGTCACAGAGAGGATCAGCAGCATCCACAGTTGACTTTCTCAGCTCCAGGGCTCCTTATCAGGTTCAGAAGAGCAGAAAAAGTCATTTATGGTGCTGGAGGAATGAGCAGACAGGATCTGACCATGCATAAGGAATAAAACTGCAGTGAGAGTCAGAATGGTTTGGGTTGGAAAGGACCTTAAAGATCATCTTGTTCCACCCCCTGCCATGGGCAGGGACACCTCCCACTATCCCAGGCTGTTCCAACCTGGCCTTGGACACTTCCAGTGATGGGGCAGCCACAGCTGCTCTGCCCAACCTGTGCCAGGGCCTCCCCACCCTCCCAGGCAGAATTCCTTCCTAATTTCTAACCTAAACCCACCCCCCTTCACCTTAAAGCCATTCCCCCTTGTCCCATCACTGCATGGCCTTGTACAAAGTCCCTCTCCATCCTTCTTCAGGCCCCCTTAGGACACTGAAAGGCTGCTCTAAGGTCTCCTGACAGAGGCCCTACTCAGCCCACTGACGTTTCAGGACAGCAGTTTAAAGCTCTGTTTGCTCCACGGGGCCAGTGATGTCACGGGCAGCATCCCGACCCTGGCAGGCACTGCAGACATCTGGAGTGCAGGTTGCATCATCCCCGAATGAATCAGGCAGATAACGAGGCTGCTGCCTCTGGAAACCTTCTGTTTACACACACTTATCTCAGTATCCAAGCAAACAGCGGGCACGGGAAAGGAAATTGAGAAAAAAAAAACTCCTAACAATTTCTGGGTGCTATTTCTGGTTGTGCCACCGGCTTGTTCCTGACCTTGAGCAGGATGCTCCCTGTTCCCCGGGCTTCAATTTTCCCACTCCTAAAAAAGCCACGATACTCCCCTAGGCAAGGTATTTGTCAAGCACTGGTCTCTGAGGGCTGTCAGAGCCTGAATGCCTTTCAGGAAGACAAGTAGGAACAGTACAAGCCTCGAGGGCTGATAAAAACTCGGGTTGTCACCGTTTCATTCATAAGACGCGTTGCCTCCATGTAAATGGCCTTGCCTTTGTTAATCCCTTCTGCCTAAAGCAGCTCCAAAACGCTGGGAAAACAGAGATAAGAAGAGCATTTCAAAATATTTCCTACATTCAGATGTGCGGCGAGAGGGGGAAGAAAAGCAGGGGGCAGCTGGGGGATATCCCAGGGTGAGTTGTCCTCCAGTGCTGAGAAGGGGCTGGAGCAGCATCCTCAAATTCCAGCTCCCCAGGAGAGGTTGGGAAGGGTGGAAGTGGGAAGGGTGTCCCCGGGTACTCCCTCTGTGCTCCAGCCCACAGGCTCTGCCACCCACGAGATGAGGAGGAACCGAAAGTACTGCTGCACAGAATGTTTTAATATAGATGTTTTACTATAAACTATCAGCTCCTGAAGACTCAAACGAAAACGTTTGGGAGCTGAACGTGGAGCCCTCAAATGTCTAAGAAGTGCTGGTGATCTGAGCCAGAGCAGGGCGCCTGCCCAGGGAAATATTTGCTTTATTTGTCTTTGGTGCTCTGCTCCTGACTCCACGGGACACGCAGCATCAGCAGCAAATAAAAAGGGATTTAAGTCCCTGCCTTTCTCAGGCACACGGTTGCTTCTGCTGTAATTGTGACTGAACTACTCAGTGGTTTTTTATCAGAACAAATATTCATCACTATTTGTGATGAATATGATTCCCTCTCTACTTTATTTTTAAGAGCAGGTCACATAATTCAAGGGTGGGGCTGGTACAGTCTTGGCTCTCGTGGTGTCTTGTATTTATGGGTCTTTATTTTCTGAAGGTGCAAATGTAAAACATGTCACTTATATCACACCAGCAACCAACCAATGCCTTTCTTTAATCCAGAACAATCATGGAATCACAGGATAGTTTGGGTTGGAAGGGACTTTGGAGCCCATCCAGTCCCACCCCTGCCCTGGGCAGGGACACCTCCCACTATCCCAGGTTTTCCAACCTGGCCTTGGACACTTCCAGGGATGGGGCAGCCACAGCTGCTCTGCCCAACCTGTGCCAGGGCCTCCCCACCCTCACAGCCAACAATTCCTTCCCAATATCCCATCTCTCCCTGCCCTCTGGCACTGGGAAGCCATTCCCTGTGTCCTGTCCCTCCAGCCCTTGTCCCAAGTCCCTCTCCAGCTCTCCTGGAGCCCCTTTAGGCACATTACCATCCATTTATATTAGTGCTGCTTTCAAAACACTAAAATTGTTGCTGCTCTAGTGAATCACTGGCTCATTCAAAGACAAAATAGATAATGAATGATTTTATTTAATTTGCTGTTCAAAGCTTTCTTGGTCATCCTTTGATCTTACTTAAATTTTGATCTTACTTAAATTTTTCAAATTCCTTTATTACATCCTTTTTTATTTTTTTTTTCTGGCACAACTTTTGAGATTGAATATAATCCTGGGACATAAATGAGGGAAAGGAAAATATAAGAACAGTCAATTACTTGATCTCTGGGACAAAATTTTTTATATCTACTTATATTTAAGCTTCCCAGTAAACCTTGGTGGGTGTTTTTACCTCTATGGTGAGAAACCCATTCAAAAATGGGCTTAACAACTTCTCAAGGGGGATTTAAATGTGGGGCATAAAAATCCAACAGGAAAATGACTGCCCTGAAGTACAGGAAATGGTAAATCAGATTTTTGCTGCCTGAAGGACGTATCTAGAGAATCATGGAATTGTTTCAGCTGGAAAAAACCTTTGAGTCCAACCACTGACACAGCCAAATCCACCTCGAGACTCCATGGCTTTTATTGCAAATTAAGATATAAAGGTGGAATAAATTCATTTTTTCCAAGGTGAATCTGTTATAATGATGCTTGTCTTTTTATTTCTGGTGGCTGGTGTCCCTCCAACAGGGAGCAAATGCCAACTGCATTGGCTCTCCAGGGAAAAGGGGGTATGCTGAATTTTTAATCATCACCTGCACAGGTTGTCAGACACATCCCACAGTGTGAACTGAGGAGAAATCTGCAGTAGAATATCTACAGTCATGGGACAGAGACAAGCTCAGTTACATCAAGATATATATTATATACCAAGATATAANCACATTACCATCCATTTATATTAGTGCTGCTTTCAAAACACTAAAATTGTTGCTGCTCTAGTGAATCACTGGCTCATTCAAAGACAAAATAGATAATGAATGATTTTATTTAATTTGCTGTTCAAAGCTTTCTTGGTCATCCTTTGATCTTACTTAAATTTTGATCTTACTTAAATTTTTCAAATTCCTTTATTACATCCTTTTTTATTTTTTTTTTTTCTGGCAGAACTTTTGAGATTGAATATAATCCTGGGACATAAATGAGGGAAAGGAAAATATAAGAACAGTCAATTACTTGATCTCTGGGACAAAATTTTTTATATCTACTTATATTTAAGCTTCCCAGTAAACCTTGGTGGGTGTTTTTACCTCTGTGGTGAGAAACCCATTCAAAAATGGGCTTAACAACTTCTCAAGGGGGATTTAAATGTGGGGCATAAAAATCCAACAGGAAAATGACTGCCTTGAAGTACAGGAAATGGTAAATCAGATTTTTGCTGCCTGAAGGACGTATCTAGAGAATCATGGAATTGTTTCAGCTGGAAAAAACCTTTGAGTCCAACCACTGACACAGCCAAGTCCACCTCGAGACTCCATGGCTTTTATTGCAAATTAAGATATAAAGGTGGAATAAATTCATTTTTTCCAAGGTGAATCTGTTATAATGATGCTTGTCTTTTTATTTCTGGTGGCTGGTGTCCCTCCAACAGGGAGCAAATGCCAACTGCATTGGCTCTCCAGGGAAAAGGGGGTATGCTGAATTTTTAATCATCACCTGCACAGGTTGTCAGACACATCCCACAGTGTGAACTGAGGAGAAATCTGCAGTAGAATATCTACAGTCATGGGACAGAGACAAGCTCAGTTACATCAAGATATATATTATATACCAAGNAGGCCTTTTCCAACCTTAACAAATTCTAGGATACAGCTAAAAATCTTGGATGCACCAGAATTGCAGGAAACCTCGGATGGATGTGATTGCTAATGGCATTTTATATAGGAAAATTCACCTTAATCTGTACATCTGTAACCTTTGTTCATCTTTAACGTTACCAGGAATTAATGAGATTTAGAATAGCCAAGAGCCTCAGCTGTGCACAGTTTGTGCTCCAAGTTTTCCTTCAGTTAAAAGGGCTGACCAGGGGGTGGAGTAACCAGGGAATCACAAACAATCCCATTTCCATATGCAAGTTCATTATTCAGCTATCAATTTTTAATAGAAATCTCCCAATATCTGGTATTTTACTGAAAGGTTGTAGTTTCACTAAAAAAAAAAAAAATTAAACCATTTCTCATTCACAACACTGACTTTTTCAAATCCAGGTTTTTGCTTGGTTTTCGGTTGATTTTGTGCATTTTTTGCATACTTTGAAAGGAAGGCTTACATTTAAAAATAGTTATTTGGTTACAGGAACTTAGGTTTAGTTGGCTTGGAGCTTAGATAACTAGGAAAAGCAGAACAGCAATAACTGAATTCTGAGGAAATAAAAATGCTATTTACCCATCACATTCTACATGGGCTCTAAATGGTATTTTTCTCCCCTGACTATAGAAAAAGGAACCAGGGATTTTACATTTAATGGATTCACCACTGAGAATTCTCAACGCTCTCAAAACTGACTGGAAATAATAAAAGGAATGCAGGGAATGGCAAATTTTGACTTACTTCTCTAGCAGATCCAACTATCCATCTCCTTTATCCACCTCACTTTAGGCCACGGTTGTTCCACTAAAGAAAACTTTATTAAATATTTTCCATTTCATTCACCATTTTTGGCTTAGTCTCAATGTAATAACTTGCCCTGAAAAGGCATTAGTTGTGTTTTAAGCAGAGCACAGAAAGGAAGTGTTTGGTTCTTTGGAAGGAGGGACTGGTTTATTTGATGTGAATGAAAATGGATCGAGTGACTTCTCCTGCCTTCCAGCCCAACTGAGCACAGTATTTATATTAAGCCCAGCTTGGCTGCTGCCTCACACACATCCTCTATCCCTGCCTGTCTCCAAAGCATGACCTCTCCAAGAAATAACAGGCATTCCCCTGGAATTCCAATCAGGAAAATATCAATTTCTGTTTTCCTTAGGTCCAAAATCTCCAAAGCTGGAAGAGCACAGGACATGGCTCTGAACAAAGACCAAGGGCCAAGTGTAGCCTATCTTTGCATCCTCTTGGGAAAAACAGGATTCCAGCTCTCCCAGCTGTGAATGAAAGAAACTCTTTGCTTTTGGATGGCTGAGCCAAAGAGAACCTGCTCTAGCAGCATTCCAGCTCAGGAGTTGTGTTTTCCTTCAGCCCACAGGGGTGTTTGGAGAACAAAGCTCCAACCATGGCTGGGAGCAGTGGGTGCTGCTCAAAGCATTTGGAAGTTTGGTTGCTCAGCACCTCAACTTAATCCCTGTCCATGATGTACAACTGGCAATCATGACTCAACCTTGGCTTGGGAGAGGTACAGCAATTCCTGGGGTTTTAACTGCTCTAAAAGCCCTGGAAGATGAGCTGCTATTGTGGCTTTTAGAGGGAGCCAGGAAGTATCACAGAATCCCAGGATGGTTTGGGTTGGAAGGGACCTGAAAGATCATCTCGTTCCACCCCCTGCCATGGGCAGGGACACCTCCCACTATCCCAGGTGGCTCCAGCCTGGCCTTGGACACTTCCAGGGATGGGGCAGCCACAGCTGCTCTGCCCAACCTGTGCCAGGGCCTCCCCACCCTCACCGTCAAGAATTTCTGCCATATATGTGACCTAATTTTCCCCTTTTTCAATTTGAACCTATTCCTCCTTGTCCTGCCATTACAGTTCCCAATGAAAAGTCCCTCTCCAGTTTCCCTGTAGATCCTGGAAGGACACTGGAGCAGGTTAAGAGCAGAGCTTTGGCTCATCCAAACCTTGACCTGTGCACCAAACCCCTCCATCCCATGTTGAGGACAGCCCATAACAGCCACAGCCAGGTGCCACTGAGCCACTCTCCAGAGTTTGGGACACGATGGGACAGTGCCCAGCACTGCCACCAGCCACAGCAGCCCTCGTGTACTGTCACATCCCAAGGGATGGAGCAGCATCCACCTTCTGCAGCCCCTCCCTTTCCAGCAGAGGATGAGGAGAGGTTTGGGCCATCTCAGTAGTGTGGACATGTCCTTGTCCCCTCACAGCTGGACAGAAGCTTGTCCAGTCCAACAGGAACTGGCACTTGAGCTGGCTCATCCAGCCAAGAGTAACCTTTAGCCTTTCCATGAGTGGTGTAAGTGGAGGGGATGGAAAGGGAAAGCAAACATCACAAGGAACTTGAAAATAAGCTTTCTGGAGAGACTACTTATTACACTGCCTCAAAATTCTACAAACGAGAGAAGGCACCAGAGCCTTCCACTGATTAGGTTAAATTAATTTAAAACAGAAGCAAGGGCTGCTTGTCTATGAGCTCTAGTTACCTGGAAACACAGATAAACCCAAAACACACTTTTCAGGGGCAGCAGGCAGAAACCTGGTCCTCATGGAAAAATACAAATTTGGAAATGGCTTTTATTAGCAAGTTAATAATATACCGAAATATAAATATACACTCAGTCTTTAATTAGATTTCATAGAATTAAGTCAAGTAATATATATACACACATACACGTAGGAGTTGTGTAACAGCCAGTCACCAATCTCTGCTGTTTCTTTAGAAGTAACTTTCAGGACAGAAAAGAGTGAGGACTTTTGTGTAATTTGGAGCTTCCTTGAGAGCCAGCTGAGACTGAAGAGCAGAAGCTGTGATGGTTTAGGGTTGTTGGGAGCAGCCCATGGCCAAATTCCACATGCAGGGATCCCAGAGCTGAACAGGGGCAAAGTATCCTCTTGAACATCCTTCCCATGCAAAAGCCTGTCCTGTTTTCCTTTGGGTTAATAACACACACACTCTCCAAGTGTCTAAGGCCAGGATTGGATTCCTTCAGATCCGAGTGTGTCCCTCCTGGTGCTCTGAAATGGAGGGGCTGGAACAGAGCCTGTTCCTGTCCTGCTGCACTTCACTCTCATGACCCAATAAAAATGGAGTATAAAATATCCTGAGATGGAAAGAACCCCCAAGGACCATCAGTCCAACCCCTGTCCCTGCACAGACACCCCAACAATCCCCCCTGTCCCTGTTGTCCAAACCCTCCTGGAGCTCTGGCAGCCTTGGGGCCGTGACCAAACCCTGGGGAGCCTGTTCAGTGCCCGAGCACCCTGTGGGGGAAGAACCTTTCCCTGAGCTCCATCCCAACCCCTGACACAGCTCCAGCCCTTCCCTGGGTTCTAACAGACTCACCTTTAAAATCCAACAGCTTCCAGATTTTTAGCCAAGCACAATCAGGTCAACAAATGCTCAAAATTCCTTATTTATTTCCTACTAACTACCTAAACCTTGACTTCAGAAAAGTTTTGCTACAATGATAGCCAAAAATGTCACCCAAGAAACAACTTGGTATCTGCTGAGCAGTGAGGCAGCTCTCAGGTCTGGAAGGAGGAGTTAAGTCACACTGCAGTGTATTCCATGTCCAGGCCCTTCACATACTGACTGTAACCAAGGCATTAGTGCTACCTGACAAAAGCATCTTGTTCCACCCCCTGCCATGGGCAGGGACACCTTCCACTATCCCAGGTGGCTCCAACCTGGCCTTGGACACTTCCAGGGATGGGGCAGCCACAGCTGCTCTGCCCAACCTGTGCCAGGGCCTCCCCACCCTCCCAGCCAACAATTCCTTCCCAATATCCCATCTGTCCCTGCCCTCTGACAGTGGGAAGCCAGTCCTCTTGTCCTGGCACTCCAGGCCCTTGTAGGAATATAGTGTGTCTGGCAAAAATCTGGCACAAAAGCATTTCCAACATTCATTTCCAGGACAAATTTTCCCCAAGTTTCCTTCAACAACCAAACCAGAATACCAGATTACTTCCCAGCTGTCTGTAGCTCTGCATGATCCCAGGACTATTCCAGGTACCTGGGTACAGCTAATCCCCCTCTGACTGAACTGGGCTCATTTTGGAACAAGAAACCACAAACCTTGGTACAGGTACTAAGTATTTGCAAGACTCTCTTTGACAGGTTATCCTGTGGCAAAGGACTATGGAATATGTCACTTATTTTAAACTAATTCCAAGAGTTCAGCTTAATTTAAACTTGTACTTCATCAACTCTCACTTTTTACTTGTTTAGACAAGAGAATCCTTCCAATGGTCTTAAGACCAACCAGACTTTTGATTTCAGTGAGAGGTGGGAGATTTGCATCCCATGGAGATGTGGGATTGCAGCAGCAGCTGTTTCCAGCAAACACAGAAGGAACCACAGCCAGTACACCCAGTATGTTGCTATTTATTTATACAGCACCATTCACAAGCATTGTGGTGCTTCACAAAGTTAAGCAGAACAAGCCACAAACATAAACTGTGGCTGTTCAAAGAAGAAATGGCTTTGTCTCAGATTTTACAGCACCACTGGAGTCAGTGCTCTGGGTCTCCAGGAGAGATTCCACCATGGGGTGAACTGGAACATGGCATGAGGGGATGAACAAAGGCTCACCAGTGCTGCTGGGGGTTTGTACTGGGGAGTTTGACAGGGAGAGGAGAAGGAGAAGCAGGAGGAGGAAGAGAAAGAGAAGGAAAAGGAGGTTCCAGGTTATGCCAGCTTGGCACACTCCCAGGGAGCACTGCCCTGACCAGGAATTGGTGTTACTGGGGTGGAACCACCACCAAGTCTGGGCTCTGCTCCTGAACTCCACAGAAAACACTCAGGGGCTGGAAGAGCACTTTAGACAAGGGATGGAGGGACAGAACACAGGGAATGGCTTCCCAGTGCCAGAGGGCAGGGAGAGATGGGATATTGGGAAGGAATTGTTGGCTGGGAGGGTGGGGAGGCCCTGGCACAGGTTGGGCAGAGCAGCTGTGGCTGCTCCATCCCTGGAAGTGTCCAAGGCCAGGTTGGAGCAACCTGGGAGAGTGGGAGGTGTCCCTGCCCATGGCAGGGCGTGAAATGGGATAAGCTTTAAGGACCTTCCAACCCAAACCATTCTGGGATAGTGGGATCTCCAGTCACTCATCAGTCCCAGCCTGACATGGAGGGGGGTCCCAAAACTAAACACACAGCAGCTCTTCAGCTGTTACATCACAGTTTTCAGTGCACATTTCAGCAAGTAACAGGACATCAACAATTGCTTCCTAACCAGTGAACTCTACCAGTGAAGAGGGGGAAGGAGCTGTTTCTTTTCCTGTGGAAATTTCAGGTTCATACAGCTGTTGGTGACTGGCATTGTAGACTCCAGGACTAAACAGGACCCCAAACAGAAGACAGAAACTATCTAGAGACAAGCAATTCTCCCTGGAAGGGCAAAGCAATGAGAAAGCTGCTGCAGATGCCCTAGAAATGCAATTTGGGAATATATATTTCAATATTCTGCACTTGGAGAATGGCACTGGTGGATTTTGGGTGAGGACAGGAACAGGACAGACACATCCTAGATGAAGGGGAGAAGATGAAGGCTTTGCAACAACTGTGCACTGCTCCAATTGCTCACACTCTCTCAAAGAAAGAGAATTGTCTGTTACAGAACTAGAATTACCCATTTATTCAGGCAATACATTCCTGTGGGCAGTGCTTTTGGCCTGGAGAACAAGTGGGTGGCTTTGTGACAGGAGCTCACCCCCTGAACTTCCTGCCTTTAGTCTGGTGGAGGGGGATTCTGATGACACCCAGAAACCACTTTATTTTCCCATCCCCACAGCGGGAAAGGCTCATTCAATTTAAAAGCTCCTTCTCCAGTGCTGACAGATCAGGATTGTGTCTGTCGAGCTGAGTGGGGAGATTTACAGAATCACAGAATCCCTGAATATACTGAGTGGGAAGAGTGTCCAGAGGAGGCAACAAAGATAGGGAAGGGCCCTTAGGGCACGTGGTGTGTTCAGGTGGAGGAGCCTGAGGGGAGACCTCATTGCAGGGACAACTCCCTGGGCAGGGGCAGAGGAGGGGCAGGGACTGAGCTCTGCTCTGGGGGACCAGGGCCAGGAGCCAGGGAATGGCTGGAGTTGTGTCAGGGCAGGGGGAGGTTGGAGCTCAGCACAAGGTTCTTCTTTGCCCACAGGGTGGGTGGGCACTGCCCAGGCTCCCCAGGGCAGTGGGCACAGCCCCAAGGCTGCCAGAGCTCCAGGAGGGGTGGGATGATCCTCTGGGACCCATGGGGTGACTCTTGGGGATGTTCCTGCGCAGCGCTAAGGGCTGGCCTGGCTGATCCTTGTGTGTCCCTTCCAACCCAGCATATCCCAGGATTCTGCGAGGAAGCACTTGGCCAAGCCCCTCCTGCACAGGGTGGGATCGCTGGGGTGTCCCGTGCAGGGCCACGAGTCTGACTGCAAACACAAACGGATGCACAAGTGTCTCTGATCCCAGTTCTGAGACACTTCAGGGGCTCCAAGGCCAGGGAGCCCCGAACGGGGCAGGAAGGATCCCATCCCACCCCATCCCATCCCATCCCAGCCCGAGGCCGCCGTTGGGAGCCCGCGGTGTTTGGGCAGCAACAGCCGTTGCCATGGTGACGCGGTCCCTCCCGTTGCCGGGCGACGCGGGAGCGTTTCCCAAAGCAAACATCCCCATCCCGCCGCCAGCGCTCCCGGGATGTGTCAGCGGGTATTTTCAGCAGCCGGGAGGGCGGACAAATAACGCCTTTGCCATGGCAACTGCGGGGGGGGCCGGGGCCGCCGGGCCTTTGTTTGGGGCTGATTTTATTTTATTTAATTGTTATTTCAGAATAAACGGATTAACAGGCTGGGGAGTGTTCTTCAAAGCAGATGCCCAGGAAAGAAAGCTTTGTGGTTTGTTTTTGTGGGTTTTTTTTTAATGTTATTAAGGGTTTTTTTAAATTATTATGTTTTTGTTTAACATATATTTCTTTATTTTTGTTCTAAATTATTATGGTTTTATTTAACAGAATATATAGCATTTATTTATTTTTGGTTTAAATTATTACGGTTTTATTTAACAGAATATATAGCATTTCTTTATTTTTGTTTTAAATTATTATGGTTTTATTTAACAGAATATATAGCATTTATTTATTTTTGTTTTAAATTATTACGGTTCTATTTAACAGAATATATAGCATTTATTTATTTTTAATTATTATTATTTGAAATAATATTAGTATTATTTTGCAATCTGTTCTGTGGCCCCAGTTTGCTGCACCCCATGGCCAAAGCCACCCCAAACACACACAGGTCCCTCGGGAAGTTCTCTTTCCACTTCCTTCTTTTTTTTCCCCACCTATCTGTAGATCCCTGTAAGTTTTCCAGCAGAATTTAGATCCCTTTAAAGCAGGATTTATTTTACTTAAACCAGGTTTGCTTTTCTTGGTGGTGTCTGAGTCCAGGGAAAGGCAACCTGGCTGGGAAATGAATTTTTGGGAGAGGGTGTGTGTGGTTTTGGAGTGTCCTCCGATTTGCTGGAGAGGAGGAATCCATCAAAAGGATGTTTTCTTCTGGTTCCACAAACAAGGGCAGTTAATTTAAATCCTCTACAACGCATTTTTTTTACATTAAAACCCGTGGCAATTAATCATAAGCAAAACTGTCCAAACACCCAGAGGGTTTTAAAGGAGAGCTTGGCCTGGGGGAATAAAGAACAGAGAAAAGCTTTTGTTGGGCTGGTGGAAACATCATTGTTTAGGGGTAAGACCTAAACCATAAACCTGCTGTTTGCTGATCATCACTGAGGCCACATCCTGCTGTCACAGTCCCCACATCCAACAGGAGCAGATGTGGGGCAGAATTTGTCCCTCCAACATTTTAATCTCAGTTTAGGCAGTGCCATCACAACACCCCGGCAGTGATTTCCAGGTGTAGGTGCTTTTAGTGCTTCCCTTGGTGTTTCTCCAGATGTTTTTCTACTCATGAATCCCTGAGGTTGGGAAAGACCTCCAAGCCCAGCCTGGGATGGAATGCAGAGTTACCAGGGCACTGTGCAAAACTGGAGGGAAGTATTCATTTCTCTGAGGCACCATGTCAGAAAAAGCAGAAATCACTCATTCACTGCATTAAAAATAAAAAGTCACAGTCTTGGGGGCTTTCTCAATAAGGTGTTTCAAAATTTTGTGGGGTTTTTTAAGGATTTTTTTCAAACTATATGACCCAGTCCCCAAATAATTCACTGGTCTTTCAGCATTTATAGAATCAGAGAATTTGGCTGCATTTTTCTCCCTCTCAGAGGCAGGAGAACAGTAAACCAAGGAGTATTTGGAAGGAAGTAAATGATCTTTTTCTTGAGATGCTCAGAGCAGCTACTTATGCAAGACAGGCAAGAGCCTGGCATAGCTTGGCAACTTAAAAATTACAAGTGACAATTAAAAAGTCCTAATTTGAAGAATCTCCCCAGCACAGGGAGAACACCCCCCTCCACCTGCAGCTGAAAAAGCCAACTCCAACTAACCTGATTCAACCTTTTCCTACTGCCTTGAGGCAAAATTCATCACTGCAGGCTCCAAACTGTGTGAAATATGGTTAAAAGGTGCTTTAATGTGGTGTTTGGCCAAGTAAAGGACTTTAGGAGAGAATTCTGGCCATGAGAGCAGAAGCAGCAGAGGTGAATGTGACCAAGCTCTTGATAACTCTGGTCTCACTCAAACACCAGCCTGTAAAACAAGCCCAAACTCCCTTTCTACACCCCCTTGCTCCTTCCACCAAAATTCCTACAGGGATATCTTTGCTGGCACTGACCCAAGACCCATCAACTCCTTTCAGAGTCTAAAAGAGTCCAGCTGCCCTCAAAGACCCACTATATTTATTCCTTCTTAAGGTGGGCAAATTAAATCCAAGGTTCTTCTCACTTCATTCCCTGCCTCTAAGTGCCCTTTTTCCTGCTTTAATATGTTAAAAATCATCACTGGGATAAGGAAAACACATTCAAATTGAGAGTTCACACCTCTCAAGTGTGGATGGTAGTGGGAGTTTTAGGATTCCAGTTGCTGGAGTCCTGTAACTCCCACAAGTGCCTGACAAGAAAAAGGTTTTCCAGCTTTCCAACTTTTACTGAAAAAAAGTAAAGAACTCAACTCCAGAAAATCACCTACTTAAACTGTCAGCCTTCCTTATTTTTATCTCCTAGGGGGTTTTAACCCAACCTTATACTTTGGGGAATTTCTGGTCTTGTGGGGGAGGGAATTTATTTGCAATCATATAGCAGCTCTACCCCCTTTTTTCTTTTTTTTTCCTCCGAAGTTTCTTTCTAGTTTTGCTTTCCAGAAGACGAAATGAACTTTTTGCAAGAACAAGAGCAATGTAAGGAGCGTTAAGTGTGACTGCAGGAGCTATTTCCAGTCTATACAGCATTTACTGCCTGTGCTGAGCAGTATATTGAAGTGGCCGTGAAATGCTAATGATCTCCAGACTGCCAGAGATAGAGTCCTAAACAGAAGGAAAAAATCTCTTTGAGAGACTTTTTTTTTGCCTATTCCATCTCCAGAAACCACACAAAACTTTAACACCTCCCTTTGGCTGAAGCTTTCCAAGTTACACTTGAAAAAACCCAAAAGGAAAAACAGATGGGGGTGGGGGAGCGGATAAAGATGATCCACAGAGCTAAAATATCCATTAGTGGTAAATTCCACCATCTCCTCCCCCTCCCAAAATAAAAAAAAAAAGGGACTGCATGGGTCAGATTCCACCCTCAGACCAAGGAACCAGCTCCAAGCACATTCACTCAGCCCTTTTTATTCTCTTGCTTGTCTTAACTGGCTGCTAGGCAACCCCAGCAGCATCGCTGCTCATATGCATTAAGTATTAACTATTATTTCATTCCTTCCCTCCTTTCTACAAAAAGGCAGCAACCTCAATTCATAGCAGATAATTCCTTTCCCAAAAGGGAATGCTGGCTAAAGTAAGCTGGGAATGGAGTGAAAGCCGTGGAAGGGGTGGATATTCCCAGTTTAGCTCTAAGATGGGATGCTCAGGGTTTCCAGCCCCCAGCATTAGACACCTACCCCAAGGGCTCTCATTAGGGGCTCAAAAACTGATTTTTGGGACTCCAGGAGATGCAGCTGCTCCAAGTCAAGCTCTGGAGGGAGTTGCCTCAGTGCTTTTAGGAGCCTAAAATCCTGGTTTAAGTTTGGTGCCCACAGCAGAGCAATGCAAACATCCCCACTGCTGTGTCCCTCTGGAAGTGGTAATTCTGTGGGAAGAAGCTCTGATTTTGCCAGACACGGACAGCAGGAAGGATGCTGTTGCCCTGCCCAAGGGTAAATGCTAAGGTAGGATTTGGGACACTACAAAACATTCAAGGATTTCTACTCCCTTCCCTCTGAGAGCCAGTTCTGGGAGCAGCATCCCCATCCCTGCCAAAGGCAGCTCTTCCAGCCATTCCAGCAGCCAGTTTGACTGAAATAATAAAAATCCAGACTGGGACAGGACAAATCAAAGATGCTGATGGTGACACTTCAGCTCAGCAAAGAAATCCAGTGACACACTGAGCTCCCCTCAAACCTTGGGGACACTCCAGTCTCCAGAGTCAGCACCAAACAACCCTTTCCAACAGAGGATGGACAAGGCCTCAGGACAACGAATTTTCCACCTGCAGGAAGATCCAAAGGTGGGAGAGGAAGCTGCAGCCCGTGCCCTGGGAGGGAAGGCTCCTGACAGGCAGAGCCCAGCACTCTTCCAGCCCGGTGACATTTCTGAGTAATTACGAACCCTTCCGATCTATTATAATGTTAATTTACTGGCTCGTTGTTGTGGAGAAGTGTGATTAGATGTTTTGTAGCTACGATGCAGAATGGAAGGAATGCTAAGAATGTCTCCACTGAAAAGTGAGCAACAGTGGGAAGAGCAGGGGCTGGAGCACGGAGGAGCATCTCCACATCTCCTGGGAAGGAGCCCAGGGACAGGGCAGGTCCTGGAGGCACAAGGTCCAGGAATGAGACCCTGTTCAGCTGCAGGAGGGTCCAGAGAAGCTCCAGAGAAGCTGCCAAGCAATGACAATGTTCACAGAATCCCAGAATGGTTTGGGTTGGAAGGAATATTGAAGGGACACCTCCCACTATCCCAGGCTGCTCCAACCTGGCCTTGGACACTTCCAGGGATGGGGCAGCCACAGCTGCTCTGCCCAACCTGTGCCAGGGCCTCCCCACCCTCACAGCCAGGAATTCCTTCCCAATATCCCACCAAAATCTCCCCTCCTTCAGCTCAAGCCATTCACAACAGACACAGGAGCAGTGAGGGCAGGGATGCTTTGTGTGCCCTGCATGTGTGACAGACCAGGGACAAGGTGGGCCCACCCACATCACACCTCACTTTGCCACCTTCCAATCAAAGAAATGAGTCTTTGCCTCAACCAAGAGCATCCTATTGATTTATGTCACCATTTCAACTCGAGATTTCAGGATAAATGTTTTCTCTAATACAGACCAGCCAGAAAATGTTCACTTTTCAAATTATGAGCCATTTCCTGGGTTGGGGCTCCACTTGTAACCAACATCAGTGGGGTACACTCGAGGATGACAAAACCTTTTAAAATTGAAACAAATCTCTTTAGACACAAATCTCTATATACAAAAAAATGTCTGCCCATTTCACAACTAAGAGGAGCAAATATCATGGCTTTTTTTGTTTGCCTTTTTTTTTAACACGTCACAGCACATTTGGAACCAGAATCAGACATAATTTCATTTCTGAAATCTACCTATTAAAAGAGCTGCCAGATTTGATATAAACTTTCCTCCACAAAATAAATTGATTAAATGCAAACTGAATTGGAGTCCCTAAAGCTCTGTACCAGCAAACTTCATGCAGCAGTTTTGTATTTTGCAGGTGGAAATACAGTGGAACATTCATTTACACCATAACACAAGTGCCGAGTTACTTTGCAAAGTAATATTTTTAAACTATGAATAGCAGCTAAATTATTCAGGGATGGAAAAAACAAATCCATCTCCTCTAGAAAGGAAAGCCATCAGCTGCTGAGAACAGAGCAACTCTCCTAAGGCCAAATCATCAGCAATGCAAATACCAGTGGAGTGCAGAGCTGGTAGCAGAGAGAAAGGTTTTCTAGGAATAATCTTGCAGTGAAAAAGAATTTTGTAACAGAGCAGGTTTTATATCACAAAATTCCGGAATCATTTAGGTTGGAAAAGACCTCTGAGGTCATTGAGTCCAACCTGTGACTGATCCCCACCTTGTCCCCCAGCCCAGAGCACTGAGTGCCACGTCCAGTCCTTCCCTGGACACCTCCAGGGATGGGAACTCCAAACCTCCCTGGGCAGCCCCTGCCAATGTTTAACAACCCTTTCCATGAGGAAATTCCTCCTGATGTCCAACCTGGAATGATACAGCTACAAAGGAGCAGAAAAGGCAGAGTGAGAAGCAACCACCACCTTGTGACCTGAGTTTCTGACCTGTCCTGACACAGAGTGACCTCGAGGCTCAGCTTTTCAAGGATACTTTGAATACCAGCTGCTACACTTGTTTGCTCAGGCACAGTTTAAATGGGGAAAGACCCCCTCAGCTGGGGCAGAGGGGTCTCTCCTGTGCCACTCCATCACCCCAAACACACAGACTGTGTCCTTGTGTTCATGTCACCCCAACAACCTGCACTCTGTCCATCCCTGGTCAGTAAGAGTCACACAAATGTTCATTCTTAACCCTCAGGAATGAGCTGACAGGGCTGGGGATGAACCAGGGCTCTTGTGCAGGACAATGGAACTCTCCTGGCCACCCAAATGTTGGCAGATTCCCACAAAGAGCCTAATTCCCAGTGCCAGGATTAACTAAACTTGTTGTTATGAGTAAGGCCACCCTCCCTCACAGTCACTTCAGACTTTTGTAACAAAGCTGAGAAAACCAGGAGCAGATCTTTTCTTTCTGGAACACCAGAAGGAAGCAGGAGGATGTTGTCCAAGCTGCAGCTCCTGGATTCCTGTGTCTCCAGGAGCACAAGCTGAATAGTGCTGGTTTTAAGCATCCTCCAGACTTGCCTGAAGCACCAACCCATTGTGGATTTTGCAAAAAGCACAGTGCAAGAAACACTGAACCAGCAGCAGCAACTTCCCCCCTTGTTCTGCTGCAGAGAACAATGAAAATTCATCATCATGTGAAGCAGAGGGAGATCAGTCTGAGGCACTGACAGCCAAGACCCTGCTCTGTGTGGGCTGGGAAGCTTTCCATGGATTTTTTCCATAAGAGAGATTGCAGGGGTGGCTTAATCCACTCACCTCAAACTGATTCTCCTGTCTGGGCTGTGCAGCTTCAAAAGGATCAGAGGAATCATCCAGCATTGAGGTCTTTCACTGTAGGGATTCACCCTTTTTAACTTTTAAAATTATGAATTGTTTAGTTACCAACCCGGTACTGCTCTCTTTTAATTTTCCCTTCTGACTCAATTGCATAAACCTGTATTTCAAAAGATACAAACTAACACTAATCTCGAATTCCATAGGGTAAATCCCTCCTTTGGAGCATTCTTCACAAACAGAAAAAGAAGGGAAAAAAGACATTTATGAAGGGGAGAGATGACAGGTCACAGAGCACTATTTCTGCAGGGGTTTTGGCACTGCCAAATGAAACTCCACTTTATTCTGTTACTGAGATGTTGGGACTGGGCTTTCTAAAACATCCACACTGTTCCCTCCTCCCTGAATTACAGATGGACCATGAGCTCTTGGGATTTATGAGCCAAATGTGCTTCAACAACTCAAAGCATTTTGGAAAAAGCTTCCAAAGGATCTGGAGAGCCTCAGACCAGCAGGTAGCCAGGAAAGACCAGCCCACTGCCAATTTTAAAAGCAGAATGATTTGTCCTCTTAAAAAACTTAACCTTTTCAGTGGCTCCTTTATTTACTAGAAGAGGTTTGGGTGAGGAATAGAGGGAAGAGTCTCCTTGGTGCAGCCAGATGGAATTCCACATCCAGTCAGTTTAGACAGGGAGCAAAGGGGAAGATGGCAAAATATGTTTTCTATTAAAGTAGCAGCAGAAAACATGACTGGTTTAAAACACTATATACAAACATTTCCTGCTCTGCTCACAGAACCTGTGCCAACACGAGTGATTTTATCACCATAGTTAGTTTAAACCAACAGCAACACAGTTGTAAGTCAGCAATATGGTATTTTATTCTTAAATATTTGCTTGGGATGCTACTTGACATCAGAACTCAGTCAAAATAAGCTTCAGCAAATGATATGTTAAATGATCCCATCTGCCTGTTTCAAAGGCAAAAAAAAAAAAAAGGAGATTTTCTTAATCCTGAATTTCCAGTTCAAACTTCCAAAAGAGAAGGGACATTTTCTGTTGTTATTTAGCATGTGGTACATGAAAAGTGAGTGTGTTTAGGTCAGTGGTAGAGGGCAGAGGAGTCCAGCAATCCAGACATTAACAGCAGGTTTTCAAAATCAACAGGACATTAATATTTTAGTGGAGAGGTTTAGAAATTTTACTTTCTGCAGATGGAGAGGGAAAAAGAGAAAAGGGAAGGGAAGGGGAAAAAGGAGAAAGGACAGAAGGAGAGGGGGAGACAGAGAAGACATTTCAAAAACTAGGTTTTGCAGCCTTGCATGAGCACCTGCACAAGGTGTCCAAGGGACAAAGCTGTTTGTGCTTCTGCAGTGGGAAAACACCCCCTGTTGTTACAAACTCAGGGAATGTGGCACTAGAGCTGAGTTTACCTCCCCAGCAGCACTGTATCCTCAAAGGACAATTCCTGCACCCAGCTGAGATTTCTGTGGGGGTGGAGAGGCAGACTTGTAAAATTAAAATCCTGTGTTATTACATTATTGGACCATATTATTGCTACCTCCTCTAATCACTCAGCTCCTGCTGATTTAGGGGAAAATCATCCTTTCAGGGAACGGGCAGGAGCTCAACTCTTATATTAACTTTCTGATGCAGGAAAATTAGTAAAATTTTTATAAACCTGAGAGAGAAAGAGGTATAAAAGTTATAAAAATGATTGCAGAGTGGCCACAGGCTGTCAGTTCCCACCAACTTCCAATTCCTTACTGTGCTAGAGGATGGTTATAAAGCAGAAGTGTGAAGTAGAAATTTATCCACAGACAATTTACCTTTTCCCAGCAGAATATTGCATAATGTTCTGGGTAATCCCATAATTCAACCCTCATATAAAAAGAAAACACTAAGAAATCAGGAGATATATTCAAAGTGTTCAGTGTAGAACATTTCACTGCCCAACATCATAATATAAATTCAACCAAGTAGCTGCCAAAAGGAAAGTTAGCACAAAAATTCCTTCATGATTCACTAAGAGGAGACTCATCACCAAAGTATTAAGTAATTCTTGGGGGAAAGTGAGCAGGAATTGCAATGTATGATGTATTAATTCAGTTATTTGATGGCATTGAAGAAAAGAGCCTGAGTTTTAAGGACACGAGGTTAGAACATACAGCTGGTGAAATTTAATCCACAATATAAATTAACTATTTAAATGTGCAAAGAGGGAACTATCCTGTGTTTCACCAGGTCCTGCAAACAGAGCAACAAACCACTCTTTGCCCCAGATTTCTCTAATTAAACCATTTCTTCAGAGTTTGGTTGATTGGTTTCCCTCTCTCAATTTTTTTCAGGACCAAAACACAGCTCTGAGCAAAGTAGGGGAGGAAAATCCTCCTTTTCCTGGAGGGCCATTCTCAGGGAGCAGAAAGAATCCAGGAGGTCCCTCCCAGCCCAAACCACTCTGGGATTCTCCAAATGCCTCTGCACAAAGTATTCCAGGAGGGCACAAAGCAGAGCAGTAATGACACCACCCAAAAATATGTGTTTTGATCAGTGAGTAAAGCAACAGTCACCTGAGGGTTTCAGAGCACTTTGCAAACATTAATCTTTACAAGTCTGCCCATCTCAACTTTCTGGCTCCTGGAAAAAAGGGAGGCACTGAATTATTCCCTAATGGAAAATGGAAATGAGAGCACAGAGCAAATAAAGCAGAGTTTGCCCAAATGGACTCAGAAGTGCCAATGGATGTGGGTTCTGGATCAGAAAAATACGAGATTTGCTAAATCAGAGACTAATTTATGCCTCAGAGCACAGTCCCAAGTGTGGGGGACTCCTCACCCAGGGGTGGCACAGAAATCCCAGTGAGGATGGAGCCCAGAGGGGAGGAGGTGCATGAGAAATGTGGAATAAACACCCTTGGAACTACATTCCATCAAAATATACTCTTGGAACTACACTCTCACAACGTGTATATACACGTATGTATGTCTACAGGTTTATTTTTATATATATGTGTGTGTGCATAAATATACAGCAAATAAAAATATCCCACATACACAGATACAGGTGGAGCCCCAGGACCTGCAAACCCAGAGGTTTTCTTGTCACAGACACCCCCTCAGATGTTTCAATATGAAAATGTCTCTTTTCAGCCCCTGTCAAGGAAGGGGTGATTTTACAAACACAGCCTGGGTGGGACCTGTGGTGCTCAAGACACCCAACATTTCCCTGCAGGGCAGCAGGCAGGACCTTAAAAACTCCTGGGCATTCCAAGAAGGTGGATCCTGAATTTATGAGAGATTGCATCCAAGAAAAAGGTGCAGAAAAGGACAAACTGGTCCATGGTTTGTATTTAGGAACTGTAATCCAGTGCCTGGCTCAGCTGGAATCACAGGATCAGAATGGTCTGGGTTGGAACAGACCTTGGAGACCATCCCATCCACCCCCTGCCCTGGGCAGGGACACCTCCCACTATCCCAGGTTGCTCCAACCTGGCCTTGGACACTTCCAGGGATGGAGCAGCCACAGCTGCTCTGCCCAACCTGTGCCAGGGCCTCCCCTCCCTCCCAGCCAACAATTCCTTCCCAATATCCCATCTCTGCCCTCTGGCACTGGGAAGCCATTCCCTGTGTCCTGTCCCTCCCTCCCTTGTCCCAAGTCCCTCTCCCGCTCTCCTGGAGCCCCTTTAGGCTCTGCAAGGGGCTCCAAGGTCACCTCTTTTCCAGGTGACCATTCCCAGCTCTCCCAGCCTGGCTCCAGGGGCTCCAGCCCTTGGAACATCTCCAGCTCCACAGCCCTGAAGTTGATCTCTAATTAACAGTTATGTAACTTGAAGATCCCAAAGATTCCTCACTTGGAGGCACATGGACTCTTCCCTAATAACCCAGGGCTGTGGCACAGCCCATCCCAACAGTCCGGGATGAGGCATCGCCCTGGAATGTCCTGGATGGGAACTGCAGGGGAGGTTTCTGTGACATAAACCACGATGCTGATGGCACAGAATAATTAACCCTCACCTTTGCTCTGAGACAATCTTTGTGCTGCCTCTCCCAGGAAACCACTGTGAGCACCTTGGGGCACAGACAAGACCCCACTGCCCCCAGGAGAAGGGATTATCAGGATAATTTTGGGTTTCCTGGTACTGGAACACAGCTTGAAAAATAATGTTTTTTAATTGGTATTAGATAATGGGTCTAAAGAAGGTATTTCTCCTTAGTGCCTCTGCCTCAAAGATTAAATAATGAACTGAATCCAAATTTCAGTAGCCAGGTAAATCTCCAGGAACACACAGTTTACTAATTGTTACAAAAAAATTACTGCACTTTTTCCTAAAACCAAGTTGAGATTTTTGGTTGGGTGGGTTTGGGTTTTTTTATTTATTTGCTTAGTTGGTTTTTTTTTTTTTTAATTTTAAGTTCTAAGCAGCATCTATGCGTCCACTTAAGAGNGAGATTTTTGGTTGGGAGGGTTTGGGTTTTTTTATTTGCTTGGTTGGTTGGTTTTTTTTTTAATTTTAAGTTCTAAGCAGCATCTATGAGTCCACTTAAGAGCTGGACTTGATTTTTCTTGTGGATCCCTTCCACACCAGAATATTCTGTCATTCTGTGATTCTACATTGGAAACTGTGGAAAACAGCAGCAATTAGAATCAAAAAGCACTTTTGCTGCTCCAGTATAATTTGAAACATGAATTATCTGGTTTACAACTCCTCACCTTACACAATCATCTTTATCATCATTACATGGCAGCACACAAGGCAATACTCTGAAATTTAAGTCCATTTATTAGCACAAGCAGCAGTTCTACCCATCTAAGTGCTTCCTGCCTGCCAGGGAATATTCATAGAACCATAAAATCATGGAATGGTTGGGTTGGAAAGGACTTTAAAGCCCATCCAGTCATGGGCAGGGACACCTCCCACTATCCCAGGTTGCTCCAAGCCCTGTCCAACCTGGTCTTGGACACTTCTGTGCAGGATGGGGAGCCTGCAGACAAGCCCCAGGTTCTTCCAGGGAATTCTGTGGAGGATATTTCACTTTCCTGGCAGGTGAAAGTCTCCTGACAATGGTTCACATCTGTCACATTAAAAAGAATAAATATTTGCTAGGAAGGAGGAAGCTCTGAAGACCAGCTTGGTGACCAGAAGCCATTATTTTTCTATTATTATTTGTACCTATTAAAGAAGAATTTCCTCCCATGACTGGTCACTTCAGGTCATGAATATTTGAAAAGATCTGCATATAACCTCCTTTTGAGGGGAAAGGTGAGGGTTTGAACAGCACATTAAATTGTTTAAATGCAAAAACTGAAGATAAATTGGACAGAACAAATCCATGTGCACTTATTCACATCTCCCACATTTCAGAGCCCACAGGTGGATTTCAAGGTGGTTATTTGGAGTGTACCATCCCAGAGAGCTCAGGGGAGGAGAAAGAGGCAGATATCCTGCCCAGAGCAGTGAGGTGACAGCTGACAAAGTGCACCTACAGCACACACAGAGCTTGGGTTATCTCTGAGCTCACTTCCTCCTGCCTTTGTGCTTCACCTTATCAGAACCTCTGCACAAACTCCCTTTTTACTGCCCCAACAAGAATACAGAGTGAGAGAAAACATGAGACTGTTTGTCAGAAAGGCCCCAGATCTGGCTGAACTAACTGGAATGTCCAGCTTTGTGCAGAATCCATCCACCAGCCTTGTTTCCCATGAGCATCCCCTACCTCACATCTCCAGGTGCTCCTGCTCCTCTGCTCCAGCTGTACCCTGGGCTCACAGAATCCCAGAATATTCTAAGTTGGGAATGACACACAAGGATCATCAGTCCAACCTGTGTCCCTGCACAGACACCCCAACAATCCCCCCCTGTCCCTGTTGTCCAAACCCTCCTGGAGCTCTGGCAGCCTTGGGGCCGTGACCAAACCCTGGGGAGCCTGTTCAGTGCCCGAGCACCCTGTGGGGGAAGAACCTTTCCCTGAGCTCCATCCCAACCCCTGACACAGCTCCAGCCCTTCCCTGGGCTCCTGTCCCTGCTCCCAGAGCAGAGCTCAGCCCCTGCCCCTCCGCCTCCCCTCGGCAGGAGCTGCAGCCCCCGAGGAGTCTCCCCTCAGCCTCCTCTGCTCCAGCTGAACAAGCCAAGTGCCCTCAGCTGCTCCTTGTCTGGTTTCCATTCCAGGCCCTTCACCACCTTTGTAATCCTACAAAGGGTTGCACAGGCTGGAAGGGTTTGGCTGGAAACGTTCCCTGAGGAACAGGCACTCACTGCTCGCTCAGGACACGCTGCCTTTTCCAGCCTTCCCAGCCTTGTCCAGGTGGAGACAGTTCTGTCCTGGACACTGGTGACACTCTGTCCCACCGTGGTCACAAGGAGATGGGGAGAGGAAAGCCATCTGCATTTGGAATTCCTGTCCCTGTGCCTTGTTAATCAGCCCAAAGCCTTGTTCATACACCGAGCAAAGGATAATTAATAAATCATCTGATGGCAAAACTGTCCATTAGCAGCCAATAAAACCCTCTGAGCCCGTCCTAGGTACCATGAGCACCAAGCCAAGCCACACATCACCATAAGAGAGCCAAGCAGGGAACAGAAAAAGGATTATAGGACCATGGAATCACAGAATGGTTTGATTTGGAAAGGAACTTAAAGCCTGTCTCATTCCACCCCCTGCCATGGGCAGGGACACCTTCCACTATCCCAGGCTGCTCCAAGCCCTGTTCATCCTGGCCTTGGACACCTCCAGGGATGGGGCAGCCACAGCTTCCCTGGCAGCCTGTGCTGCCTCATAAGGAGGAATTCCTTCCCAATATCTAATCTAAATGTGCCCTCTGGCAGTTTAAAAACAACCCCATTCACGTGAATCCTGCCCACAGGAACTGATGCTCCACTACACCAACATCTACTCCTGTGAGCAACAAAACAAGGGGAATCCTCTGCAAAAGCCATCACCAGATGCAAGATACTCAGGTCACTCTGTGCCATTCCAGAAGATTTGCATCCATCCTAAATAACCTTCCCAAATCAACTGAACAGAGTAACTTCCACCAGTGTTGCATTGAGCCCATCATTGTGTCCTGCTGCTGGGTGTCTATACATGAGAATAATAAAAATTTAATTCTCAGTTCCCTGGTTTCTCTAATCACTATAGCACTGTTTTAGGGGGGAAAAAAGTCCTTGTAAGTGTCCCATTCTGTCCCTGCTCAGCTGCACAAGGACAAGGCCAGTGCAGGGGTTTTACCTGTCAGTGTGAGGCTCCTTCTTCTAAAGCCCACAGGACTCACAGCATCCCAGAGGTGAGAAGAAGAATAACTAATATAATTCCCTGAACAGGGTGAATGTTTGATCAGCTGGGTGTTAAGCCAGAAATTCTCCAGAACAGTTCCAGGGTTGTCATGGTGGCAATGGGATTTTAAGCTGATACTAAAGAACAGTCTGACAATGACTAACCAGGTGCTGGTTGAGGAAATTGCTAATTCTGCTGAGGTTGTTTGCCTATTATCATTCCACCCCCACCTTTCCCCTTCTCTCCTCTTCCCCTGATGTTTCTTGTCAGTCTTAACTAGTGACATTTCCAAAAGAAGGATCCTTAATTACAGGCTCCATTCAGGGGGACCCTTTGCCTTGCCTTAACCTCAAACCACGTAATCCCAGAGAAATTCCAGAATAACTGGTGCCTCCCTGCACAGATTCAGCATTGCTCTGATCCTTGTGCTTCCCAAGGAGTTGGGCACTTCTAAAACTCAGCTTGGAGTCAGAACCATCTCTTTTCACACCCAGGTTCACTTGTGCTGTGTGGAGTTCACAGGGATTCACTCATCCACAACCCACCTGCACATGGGTTTGGAGCATGGGCTCAGTTCCCAATGGGAAAGGGAAAATGTGCACCCCAAATCCACTTGGGAGGGAAGTAAATCCAGCCAGGAACCTCTTTTCTGGAAGGGATGGGGAAAACAATCACATGCAAACACAGAATCTCAGAATGGTTTGGGTTGGAAGGGACCTTAAAGCCCATCTTGTTCCACCCCTGCCATGGGCAGGGACACCTCCCACTATCCCAGGCTGCTCCAACCTGGCCTTGGACACTTCTAGGGATGGAGCAGCCACAGCTTCTCTGGGCAACCTGTGCCAGGGCCTCCCCACCCTCCCAGGGAGGAATTTCTTCCATATATCCAACCCAGATGTCTCCTCTTTCAGTCTGAAGTCATTCCCCCTTGTGCTGTCACTCCAGTTCTGAGGAACAGCCCCTCTCCAGTTTCCTGGCAGCCCCTTCAGACACTGGAAGGTGCTGGAAGGTCTCCCACAACCTCCCCTCCTCCAGGCTCAACAGCCCAACTCTCAGCCTGCCAAACATCTCCATCTGTGTGACACCACTTGGTGACCAAGAGAGGAGGCAGCAGGACTGGAGACAGGTCTGCTGCCCTAAAACCTGGAGTTTGCTGCCACATACTCAGTACACCCCAAATCCTTTCCTGTGGGGGCAGCTGAGTAGGGAATGAGGGGCAGGAGAACCCCCAAAGGGCAAGTGCTGACCCCCATGGAGAGATGCTGCTACATGGTGGCACCTACAGAAGCCTTCTGCCTGTTTTGCTTTGTTTCTGGTTGTGTTTCACATTTTCTTTGTCAGGATGAGACTTTTTAAGGACCAGAGATGCCCTAAAGAAGTCAGAGCATGAAGTCACAGGGATGTGTCTCAAACTGTTCTTCATCAGAACCTACACAAAGGTGTTTGTCCTCACACACATCCAGACATTCCACACCTGAAAACCACAGAAAAACCACCTCAAACAGAAAAAAGTGACTTCTGGAATGGCTGGAATATGCATCAATGAACTAAATGATGCACCAGGGAAGAATATCTCTGCAGTCTATGTAATTATTACTTCTGTCAGCTTCTTGTTGGAGACACTGAGGATTTCCCTCAGATTTGGGACAAGCAAACAAAGAATCTGACTTTTTTTTTGCATTTGCTTTAGATAAAAGTCATCACTGGTGCAGCATTCTGTGACCTGTTTCTTTGACAGTGACTGCAATGTTCAGTCTTTAATCTCTTGCAAAGCTTCCTTACTACAACACATTTGTAGGATGCTGAGACTTCCTTGGCATTTATTAAGCTCAGAAAAAGAAATTCTTAATAGAAATCTAACCTGGGGAAAAAAACAAGCCTATCAATTACCTTTAAATGATTTTTCAAATGCCTTCACTCGGTACTTCTATAGATCTTCATTCCTGTGTAATATCAGGGAATACCTGAGGGAAGGGCTGGAGCTGCCAGGATTTGGGATGGAGCTCAGGGAAAGGTTCTTCCCCCACAGGGTGCTCGGGCACTGAACAGGCTCCCCAGGGTTTGGTCACAGCCCCAAGGCTGCCAGAGCTCCAGGAGGGTTTGGACAACAGGGACAGGGGGGGATTGTTGGGGTGTCTGTGCAGGGCCAGGGGTTGGACTCATGATCCTTGTGTGTCATTCCCAACTCAGGATATTCCAGGATTCTGTGTTTTCCAGAGCAAGAAGCCAAAGCAGTTTATAAATTTCTGCCTCCTGTTGCAATTTAAAATACACTTTGTAAGTTGACTGCTGGACAGACACTGCCCATCCCCTGCAGTGACACAAGTGAGCAGGAATATCATCAGAGGAGGAAGATTTTGACATTCACTAATGAGAAATCACATATCTATATATAACTTCATATTGTTTTAACAAAACAGCTGAATTAAGGACATTGAAACTTTTCTAGGCCTTCTGAAAATGCAGAAATTGTGCTGTTGCATTAAAACATCACAAAAAGCTGAAAGTGGGTTTGTTTTTTTCTTCTTTCTCCCCTAACTGGAAATAATTTGTGTATTAATGTGCCCTGAGATCATTTCTCAAATGCAAACATTGCCATGTTTCATAAAACACCATCCAAAGCTGAAAGCGGGTTTGTTGTTTTTTTTTCCTTTCGTCCCTAACTGGAAATAATTGGTGTATTAATGTGCCCTAAAATCATTTCCTCTGTGCTTTGTGTGTTAAGACAAGTGACTGTCTATAGGTAGTGCCACATATAGAAGGACCCCTCTTTGCTCACTGTGTTAAGGGCTACAAGGTTTGTGCTGAAGGAGCATTTTGTCATTTATTAATGTATTTATGGATAATCATTGCACAGAAACAGCCCCACGTGGGAACAACCAGCACGTTCTCAGACAACAGGGTGGATTTGTGAGTGTTTGAACAAAGGAATAAAGACCAAACAAGACCAAACACCGAGTCTCAAAGCGCAGATTAGAGCAAGAGACCTTCCCTACGGGTCAGATCTGGGGAGCACAACCCCGGCCCACGGAGGGAGGCGAATCACGGCGCTCCCCCCGTGGCACCCACGGCAGGTCCTGGCACGCCGGGCTCCAGCTGGCCGGGCTCCAACCCCGAGCCGTGCTGGCATTTCTTCCGAGGGAGGGGAAGGAGGGGAAACTTGCTTTAAATAGAACTCGGCAGCAGAAACTTTGGCGAGACCCGCCTGTTGAATCGGCACCGCGGTGACTCCGCAGGATGTTTTTAGCTCCGGGAGTGCTAAAAGTGAGCGAGGGAAATATGCTGGAATACGCTAAAGCAGCTCTGTTTACAGGCCTGTATTAGCAGGGAAAACATGTTGTGATTAAACGGAGCAGCTGTCGGAGCTCCGAGGTGTTACAAGCAGGGACTATTTAAAGACAATGACTGGCGCCGTCTATTCTGCTGCGATGGGGCTGGGAAAGGCTGAGCCTGAGAACCACGGCCTGAGGCGGCTCCAAAGGGATTCTGTGCCAGAAAGTACCGAGGTGAAGTTTAGTGGCCGTGAAAACTGGAGAATTCCCCTCAACAGGCAGGACGCCCGAGAGCAGTTGATGTCATTGGTGCTGGTTTCTCGTGTTATAGAGGCACAGAAATGGTTTGGGTTGGAAGAGATCTTAAAGTCCATCTTGTTCCACCCCCTGCCATGGGCAGGGACACCTTCCACCAGACTAGGATGCTCCAAGCCTTGTCCAGCCTGGCCTTGGACACTTCCAAGGATAGAGCTGATTGTGCTCGCACACACAAAAGGACACAAAGTGTATTTCTGATGTACCTCCATGTTAAGTAACACATGATTTAACACTCTCCAGACCACACTCAGCCTTAAGTCTTGAGATGGAAACCCCATCCCTCCCTCCCAGCTCTGCCGTGGGGGCTCAATGGGACACGTGTGCCAAGACCCTTGATGAAAGGGGGGGCCTCCATTTGTAGGTCAAATCTACAACTTTCCATGCCAATCCTACAACTTTGTGTGCCAAACCTGCCCATTCATGTGCCAAACCTACAAAACACTCTGATGCTAAAGGAGACACTAATGTGCTGCACCGGGCCCTGGCCACGGCCCCCACTGTGCTGCCTGCAGGTCTCACCCCCTCTCCAGGGGCTGCAGCAGTGCTGGGAATTCCCACTGGATCTTCCACAGGGAACAGAGCTGGCACACAGGGCCCCAGCACAGGGACACCACTACTGTGAGAGGAATTCATGAGATGCAAATGGCACAGCAGGGAGACCAAAGCAGGGACTGTCTGTGGGAGTCCCCGGTGAAGCCTGAGGGACCTGGCTCTGACATTCCTCCCTGGCAGCAATGCCCTTATCACCATCCACAAATGCACTGGGATCACTCCCAGTCTGCAGGAAGCAAGCAGGGACAAAGAAATTCCAGCTGTCAAACCCTCACTTGTGTCTGTGCTTTCACCCTCCAGGGAAAGATCCTGTTGTTACCTGAGAATGCAGATTCCGATGAAAAAGATGAGTATTTCACCACTACCGGCACGGCTTTGAGAACTCCAAAGGCTTAAAACAACAAATCCCCAGAGGGTGCCCACAGCTGTACAACCCTAAGGCAAATGCAACACATCTCACAAAATTCCAATAAATTTCCTATCCCTTGGGACAGTGACACTGAGAGGTAAAGAGCCAGCTGGATGTGTTGGGTTTTTAAAAACCAAAGATTTTCAAAATGAAGCTGTCAGGTATTCAACAGCCACAGGCTGGTCCTACAAAGTCCTGCCTTGGGGGGTTTTCCTCACCTGACTCCAGACATCTGAAAGTTAAACTGTCCATCCCAAACTCCCTCAGCAGATACAATCAGAGGCTGATTCAACCCATCCTGAACGAGGTAACCATGAAAGAGCCTCCCCTTCCACAGATCACCTTCTACTAAACCTGTCACTTTAACATAAAACCCGAGACTGAATTAATCCCAAACTGACTAAAGCAAACTCAAATCGAAAAGTGAAACAAGCAGAGGCAGAGAAGGAAGTCCGGGAGCTTAAAGTCAGTGTTTTAAGCCCGATTTTTTTCTTTTTTTTAAGCCAGCCGTTACTCTCTATTCTCAAATGATTAGTAACTGAGATAGAGTTGAAAAGTTTGGGCAAAAGCAGATGAAAAAACCCTCAACTAAATGACTCCGAAGCTGAGCTCTCGGTTTAACCTACCAGATTAAGGAGTGCAAAAAGGTTAAAGTAAATCTAATAATATTTAATGAAATTATTATTTATTCCGGTCTTTAATTAGCAAGAGTCGCTTCTTTCAATAGCAAAACCAAAATAAAGGCTTCAGAGTGGTATCTAAGCAAAAAGAATGGAAAGATTTAATCAGCCAGCGGGAACTCACGCTCGAAATAGGCACGTCCACAAAATCCCACTCTACCAGGAGATGAATCTTGATTCACAACACACTTTATTCAAAACAAACAGGAGAAACCAAGTCAAGAATAGACGGCAGATGCTCAAAAATAGGTCTCGCTGCGATTTTCGCTCGCTTCTAAGACCGACACGAAGGAGAGCGCCGGGATCCCCGAGCTCTGGCAAACTCCAGGGATGAGCCGGAGTTGAAACCACCCCCCTCCACCCCCGGGAAGAGGAGGAGGAGCGGCCGGGGGGGGACGGGGATAGAGGAGGGGACAGCAGGGAAGGGATGGGGACGGCACAGCGCGGGGTACGGGGACACGGGGGGCGATGGGGACAGACAGCACGGAGGGTCCAGCTCCGAACCCGCGGCGGGGGCTGCCCCGTGCCCCGTCCCGACCGCACCGGGCACTTGCGGGCTCGGACCCTCCGGCAGCGCCCGGTTCGCTCCCAAACGCCCGTTCGCAACCG
>WEIV01000375.1:216161-276748 GCA_013390005.1 Calyptomena viridis | reverse complement strand
GAGGGGGCGGGACCAAAGCGAACCTCGATAAATCGCCTCAATAAATCACCGGGGGAGGGGGGGGCAAAAGAAAAAGTTGATTTTTCCCCCCCCTCTGTTAAATATTAAAAAGTGGCGCTCGCGCCGTTTGTCCGATTGCCGCCTGCTTTCTCCACACCCCCCCCACCCCGCGCGCCCCCGTGACATCAAGGCGTTGCCATGGCGACGGGCTGTGACGTCACTGACAACAACGCGGGGGAGCGGGTGGGGGAACAGCGGCCGGGGGTCGCGGTTTGGTGCGAATTGGGGCAATATCGGGGCAGTATCGGGGAACTGGGGCACAGCGCCCCAGTGCCCCGCCCTGCAGGGAGGGTCCGGCAGCGCCCGGAGCTTGAGGGGGAGGCAATGGATGGGGGGGAAGGAACAGCATCGCCCCATGACACAAAATTACCCGTCTAGTGGCATATTTACTGCCTCCAGCTCTGGGGAACAGCACAGGGATGTGGAGCTGCTGCAGAGAGTCCAGAGGGGCCCCGGAGATGCTCCCACGGCTGGAGCCCCTCTGCTCTGGAGCCAGGCTGGGAGAGCTGGGAATGTTCACCTGGAGAAGGGAAGGATCCAGGGACAGCTTGGAGCCCCTTGCAGAGCCTAAAGGGGCTCCAGGAGAGCTGGAGAGGGACTTGGGACAAGGGCTGGAGGGACAGGACACAGGGAATGGCTTCCCAGTGCCAGAGGGCAGGGAGAGATGGGATATTGGGAAGGAATTGTTGGCTGTGAGAGAGGGGAGGCCCTGGCACAGGTTGGGCAGAGCAGCTGTGGCTGCCCCATCCCTGGAAGTGTCCAAGGCCAGGTTGGACAGGGCTCCACTCCCCACTTCCCATCCTGCTTTATTTTGTCAGCAAAGGTTGCACAATAAACCCCAGTAAGTCGCTCTTGGTTCTCACCCATGATTTTGAAGGCAGGTGCTGCCAAGGAAAGCAGCATTTTCTCTAAGCTTTATGAAATTTCTCTAAGCTTTACGAAATCCCTCTGTTTGTGGTGTTTTTACGGGGTTTTCCCCTCAGTTAAAGGCAGCAGAATCACCTCCAGCACTTTTCAACTGCTTCGAAAAAAATCCCCGTCAGGAATTTCACGATTTCCAGGATCACCTTATTGACATGCAATAAAAAGCTTTCATGATGTATTTTTTTCTGTAACGTTTTCTGAAAAGTATGTCCCAGCCTAAGCCAAGGAAGTGTGTGGAATCTGTCCCCATGGATACTCCAATAACACAGCCCGCTCCAAACACCACAGGATTATTAGTTTTCTTACCTAACACATCAGGAAAGGAGTTACTGGAAAAGGAAGAGACAAAGTCCCTGAGTGAGGCAATTTAAATTGGAGAGACTGGACTTGCTGGTTAGCATGTGGTCCATCAGATTTGGGGTTGGTAATCCTGGTTTTGAAAAATTACCATGAGATTTACACTGGAGAAATTCATGGAGTTGTGTCTGAGCACCACGGACACACCAAGTGAGCTTTTGAGAAGCTCCAAAGAAAAATAACCTGCTTTCTTAATGGGTTGTAGATGCTTGAGCCACAAATATTTAAAATTATCAACTTTTAGGTGATGGTGTGTTGCTTAATAAACAGAAAAATAGAAAATAAAGATGGGATATTTTTTGAGGAGTCATCTAATACACATAAACATCCACCTTTACCACAGGACTCATTCCTTACCTCAATTTCTTGTTTTATAAATTAATCAATCCTTTGGTTTTCCTGTCAGAAAAATCCAAGTCTTTCCTAAGAAACACTATATAGTTCTTTTTGATCCTGCACTACTGCGGGCACTTATTCCTCTAAAATGTACCTTGCATTTGGCCATGTTGAATTGCATCATGTTGATTTTGCATCATCACTCACATTTACCAAGAGCTTCACAAAATCCTTCAGAGGTGCCTGAGCCCCCTTTAGTAACACCTACAGTGTGTGGTTGCAGTTCTGTTGTTTTAATTTAATTTTTAGGGCATGATTTCCCACTGAATGGCACCTGTAACTCTGGAAAAGAAATGTAAAATACATTTGGATGTGCTCTTCTTCTTTCCAAAGTGTCAATTACTGTATGAAATGCAATGCACAGGTTCTGTGTCTTGTATCCTGCCAATATCCTGAACTTCACACAATCACAGAATCATTAAGGTTGGAAAAGCCCTCCAAGATCCTCGAGTCCAACCATTATTCTGGCACTGCCAAACCCTCCACTAAACCATGGCCCCAAAAGCCACATCCACACGTTTTCAGAACACTTGATAATTCTTGATAATGCCCAGCACAACACCTTTGATAGTTAGCCAGTCCTCCTGGGATCCTTAGGAATCATCACAGCACTGGTATTTTTAATTAGGGACCTGCCTGTCACCTCTTGTGTCAAACTGATCGTTGGAATTGCTTTTCCCTTGTTTCTTGCAGCCTGATCAATAAGCCAGATCCTCTCGTACAGGATCAGGGAGCTCTGGAGGAAAGAGATTCCTTAAGAAAGTTGTTGGTAAAGAAAGAAGTTGGATTTTTCTCCCTCTTCTCTCTTCTCACAGAGGAGCAGGTTTGCTGCAGCTGTCACTGATACCCACAGGAGGGCACGTTCCTCAAAGCAAACTGGAATTCAGCTCAAATCCAACCCCGCTCAAAGGATTGGATTGACTCGATTTCACAAAAGGGAAAATAGTCTTTTGACGGAAGCAAATTCCTTCCAAAATCCTTCAAAATTTCATGTTCATCCATGAAAAATACTGTTGGTTTGGGTGTTGGTAATAAAACTTTAAATGAAGCTATTCCCTTGAATTGTTCACTGAATGAAAAACTTCCCAGAGGATTATAACCAAAACAAACAAGAAAATTGCTTTTGGTGTTTATTGCTTTAAAACTTTGCTTGTTTTAAAGGGGAGGATCCCTATCTTTACACAGCTACCAACTCCCACAGCACTTTCCTACCTGAAAGCTTTCTGTGTCAGGCTCCCCCCATCCCCTGCAGGTGTTTTCCAGCCTTAAGGATTCTGTGATTCTGTGATCTTATCTGTGCCGTGTTTTACTGCTGAATGAGCTCAGTGCAAAATATTGGGAGCCTGAACTGGTCCCCTCTCCCACAGTATCCACAGCACCATCCCATGCAAGTTATGAGGACCATCTAAACTGTGATAATAGATTTTCTTTTCATGTATCGGCAACAAAATTAAACTCCACCATCATTTTAAGTTGTGCTGCAGATGGGGTGGGTTCTGGTTTTACAGGCAGCTCAAGACTTGCACTTAGGAACAGACTAAACCTCCATCCCAGCTCATCCCAAGGAAACAAGTTCAATTGAGCAGTGGCTTTTCCAGCGTGGAGCTGCCACATCCCATGGATTGATAACCCTGGGTGAGATCCTGCTCCAACCACAGCCCCAGAAGTGTGTTTTCTGCATCACAAACTCCTGACCTTGCTGCTGGTCAGACAACAGCATTCTTCAGTGTTTTTGGGCGTCCTCAAGAGGAGAAATCTGTAGAGTGTACTTGTGCCAAGGCCATGCTGGAATTTCCCAGTGCCATCGTACCCCGTCCTCCTCTGCCCACACTGCCCACTTCTCCTTGGCAGGAACATGAAATCCAGGCTGTGGCTGCTCCAGAGTTATGGGATGCCCTGTCTTTGGCAGCACCCCAGGGCACTGCTTTCCTCCAGCCTGGCCCAGCCTGACAGCAAACAGGTGAGTGCTGAAGGTGAGAGAAAGAAGAGAGGGTGTTCAGCCCTTCCCATGCCTTTTTTCCTGGTGTGTGGCAGCAAATATCCCAGGAATCCCTGACAAAGGCTTCCCTGCTGACTGGAATTTGAAGAGGTTACTCTTCTCAGCCTCATGTCTTCCCCCTAACACGTTTTTAGCACAAATAGAAACCTGGATGCTCTCTTCTCCCAACCCTGGAATTTTCCTTCCAGCAAAATTAAAGGACCAGGCATTTATCTGGAGTGTTACCTGTTTGGTTTGGCTGTAGCTGCCTGGAAATTCTGGGTACAGTCATGGAAAAAAACCAGTGCCTGTGGGTTTTTGTGCCACTCCCTGCAGGGAGCTGCAGCCTCCTAAGCCCACAGAAACTGGAGGAGGATGTCCCCACAACCTGGACACAATCAGATGCAGTCATATTGATGCAACTAATTCAACACAGCTTATTTCAACACAGCTTTTGCATGGAGGCAACATCTGTGTAGTTAAACTCCCAGTGGCTGAATAGCCCAGGTGTCAGGTTTAAATGGAATTTAAAGTTTTCTAATGAGTGAGTTTAAATGGGGCTGCTCCTGTTTCCCAGATAACCACACGTGCTAAGGATGACAGGGAGGGACAGAGGAACCAACAGCCAGGGAGGGAGTGATGGACAGGATGAACAAGTGAAGGGTGATGTGAGGGGAAAGGCTCCCAAAATCAACAAAACACAAACAGAGATGTCACCTTCAGCACCTGCATGGGAGGCACCTTCATGGAGAACCTTTTCTCCAGGCTGAGCCCCCCCAGCTCCCTCAGCTGCTCCTGGTGCTCCAGCCCCTTCCCCAGCTCTGTTCCCTTCCCTGGACACTCTCCAGCCCCTCAATGTCCTCCTTGTCCTGAGGGGCCCAGAAGTGTCCCCAGGATTCGGGGTGTGGCCCCAGCAGTGCCAGCACAGGGGGATGGTCACTGTCCTGGTCCTGCTGGCCACTCTTGCTGGTCCAAGCCAGGATGTCCCTGGCCTTCTTGGCCACCTCTACACACTGCTGGAAGCTTGAAACCTGAATATTAAGCAGAAAGGTTCAGCTTGTCCACATGGAGAAGCTCAACCTGCTCGTGGCTGCCTTAAAGTTCTGCAACTGTTTTACCGTGGTGAGCTTGTGTTGAAAAAACCACAGAAAAATATGAAGTGGCCCTGTGGATTATTAACATTTCAGGCTGAATTGCAGGTGCAGAGGTCTTGCACTGCTCTGCAGCTCAGTCAATGACCAGCAGCAACTTCTCAGCTTGTGCTGTCTCACAGCCCACAGTGGCACCTGGGCTCAGTGTCACCAAGGGACAGGTTGCCCTGTCACCATCTCCCACTCTGGTTACACATTCATCCCTTTCCTGGTTACAACACAGCTTGAATGGGGAGGGCAGACAGGGCACAGCCTTGTTCTGCCTGGTAAATGTTGTGACACCACTGCAACAAAGTCCCTTGGCTTGGGGATCATCAACAGCATCCTGCTGCTCTCAGCCTGCAGCAGGGAGGGAAAAGAGAGAATTCCAGTTTTCTTGCTGTTCTGGAGATGCAATTGTTTGGTTTTTTTTCCTGAGCTGCTGGAAACAATCCTTCTCCAAGTCTCCATCTCATTTTAGAGGCAAATGGTTTCCATCAAATTCTTTTCCAAAAGTGGAATTACCCATGGGCATAGATAGCATTGAAATTTGGGTTTAGCTTTAATGTTCAAGGATACAGGCAAGACCTCCAATGAGTGGTGATATCTGACAACAAACTAAATTATTATCTAGGCAAGAAATGCTAATTCTCCACTGCTTTCACACTTTATAAATGCACATGTAATGTACTATATTTTGCATGTTGTGTAAAACCATGGACAGCCTTTGCCTATCCTGCATTGTTTCAAAATCCACCAGTGTGCAGGTTTTAATGAGTATTAAAATAAATTAAAAAAGACTTTGTGCCTATGACAGGCAGGGTAAATACTTTTTGCCCTGTTTTATTAATGAGAATTGTAGAAGAGTCATTTAATCACAGACAGAGACAGATAAAGGTCAGTTATCAGCTGGTGTGACCTGGTGACAACTCCTTGGCTGTGCTGATTTATGACAGCTGAGAGTTGGATATTAATCTAGAACTTAATTTGATGGAGATTTTAGTGTGTGTGTATCTCTTTTCCTTGTGTCTATGGGCTTTTGGGCTTTGGTTTGTTGTTTTTTTTCCAGTTTTTCCTACACCCATTTCCTGTAGACCCTTTCACATGACCAGAAACATGTTGCAAGTGCTTGATGGGAAAGACACCATGACCAGTTTAAGTCTAGAAATGACTGTGGTATAAACAGACTTTGTGTCTCCCTTCCTGCCTTGTGATCACGTGTTTGCCAGGCTGTTTCCTCAGCAGGTCCATTCTCCTCATGCCAAGATTCAAGTGGAAGTTGCTGAAATAGTGTATTTTCCCCACACCCCGTTAGTTTCTGAGTCAAAGCCCTGAGGTGCAATGACATCTGGGGTTGAGTCACTTGCTACCAGTGACTCTGGAGTTGGAAATTTGGGAGTGTTATCTGTGGAATCCTAACCCAGAATAACTTACAGATCCACTGTCAGGGCTGGTGACAAAAGTGAAGAGTTACATAACCTGCCTTGGGTAATTCACATGGGCAGAGGGGACTTGTGTGGGGAATGATTAAACTGCAGAAGAAACTCTGTTCCACTCTGTCCACAGCTGTAGGAAGAGATGATTTGTTGTCTGAGGTAGGAAAGAACGTGCAAATGGGATTTCTTCTGCCTCACCAGTAACTGGGGTGATGTTCTGTGGGGCACAGGAAACCTGTGGCTGAGGTGAAGAACACAGCTCTGAGCAGCAGCCAGGCTGTGCCTCCCCAAAAACCCAAGCCCTGTCAGGAAGGAGCCTCCACACCAGTGTTCCCAACCACAGCTGAGTGCTCTGACACACACAAACCTCAAGTACCACGGCCCCAGTCTCCATTTATCCTGGGCATTTTCCCTTATCCTGCTGCTCTGGTCTTGTGAGAGACACCTCTGTCCTTGATGGCACCTTTTATTCAGGGGAAACACCTGAAAATGTCAAGCTGAGATAGAAATATGAAGGATCATGGAATTATTTAGGTTAGAAAAGACCCTTAAGACCATCGAGTCCAATAGTTAATCAAACACTGCCAAGTCCACCAGTTAAACCAGTGTAAACCACTTCTACACATCTTTTAATCACCTCCAGGACTGTGTCTGCACTCAGGAAAAGGAGAATTCTATTGCAGAGACAACAAGCTGTAACATCCCAGGCACAGACAGGTGGTGCTGTCAGTGATCCCAGCAGATATTGACTGAGGGTTTTATGTGCATTAAATTTACCAACTTTACCAAGAAGAACAAAAATGGATTCTGTGGAGTTTTTGGTCCTCCCTTCAAGGCTGAGCCTGTGTTATCAGCAGAGCTCAAGGCTCTTAACCTGCAGCCATCTCCCCTCTCCCAAATTTTGTCACAAGCACAATTTATCAGTAATGTCAAACTTTTGTTTTGTTTGTTAAGAGTGACTCTGTAATGGAAAGGCACCTTCAGAAGGGAAAGATTTTAGGATTTTCAGCATTTCTTCCATGCCCCATCTTTGCCCAGTATCTTCTGAAAACTTGATCCACACTCAGACTCTGTAACCAAGAATTCTTCCCACCTCTCACTCTTCCTGACCTGCCTTTTCTCAGGGCAGCAGATGTGACAGCTCTTCAAGCCTGTAAAAAAAAGATCATAACTTTATACTAGTATTTGACAACTTCTTTGATTTGGATAATCTGTATTAACACTCTAAGGTGAGCTGATCCTTTAGACAACATTCCAGTTGTTCAGTCAGCTTTACAGAGCCAAACACCAAGATAAATGCAAATAAGATTGCATTTATCTGCTGCTTTCCTGTGAAATACCCAGCTTTGCCTTGGATGTTGATCTTGGCAGGGAGCACACCATGGGCAGGGCTTCTCCTGCAGGACTGTGCTCCTTGGCATCACAGGAGAAACTGGCCTTTATTCCCTTTAAAGTTCCAGAGACTAAAAATGTCTGTGCAGGCAGTGGATATTCTGTTTTTCACAGAATAGCTGGGGCTGGAAGGGACCTCTGGAGATCATCCCCCTGCCCAGGCAGGGTCACCCAGAGCAGGTGACACAGGAATGTGTCCAGGTGGGTTTGGAATGTCTGCAGAGAGGGAGACTCCACTCTGCCCATGGGTTCAGTTCCAGTTCCAGTGCTCTGCCACCCTCCATGGAAAGTTCTTCCTCATGTTGAGGTGGAACATCTTGTGGTTTAGTTTGTGCTCATTACTCCTCATCCTGTCACTGGGCACCACTGAAGGGTCTGGCACCATCCTCTGACACCCCTTGAGATACTTGTATGGATTGATGAGATTCCCTGTCAGTCCCCTCTTCTCCAGACTAACCAGGCCCAGCTCCAGTCTCTCCTCATCAGGGAGATGCTCCAGACCCCAAATCATCTTTGTGGCCTCAGCTGGACCCTTTCCAGCAGCTCCTTGTCTTTCTTGTCCTGAGGAGCCCAGAACTGGACACAGCACTGCAGAGGAAGCTCACCAGGGATGGGTAGAGGGGCAGGATCAGGATCACCTCCCTGACCTGCTGGCCACACTCTTCCCAGTGCCCCCCAGGATCCCTTTTGCCCTCCTGGCTCATGGTCAGCTTGTCCTCCACCAAGCCACCCTTCACCCCAGAGCTGCTCTCCAGCACCTCACCCCCAGCCTGTCCTGGCACTGGTTTCTTCCCTTCCCAGAGCTCCTTGGACCACCCAGCTCTTGGTGCCTCAGGAAATGAGAACCCTGTGACTCCACTCCAGTTAATTCCCAGTAAATCTAGAGCCAGCAGAGGTGCTATTTGACCAGAGCTGCAGCCACTCTGGTGCATTTGCTACTTCAAGCTTAACAGCTCCATGTTTGTTCATAAAGGGCTGAGCTGTGCTATCACCAATCAATAACTCCAAGGGATCAATTGATCTCCTCCAGGCACTGAAACAGCCCCTCTCCTGCCTGTGGCAGAGTTGCCTGAGGATTATTTGTGCTCATCCCTGTTCTTTCCTGGTCCTTCACCATCAACCTGCTCCCCTTTGGACCCAGAACCAGCAGAATTTAGCAAACATCACAGGATCTATTTTGGGAGTGATGCAACTTCAGTTTGATGGATAAGGACATGGGAAGCACAAAAAAAAGCAGCTCGTCCAAGGTACTTTGTTGTCTCAGGGAATCTCCAAAAATAGAACTGGTTACTCCTGCCACTTGAGTTAACCTTTGGGCTGTGTCCCTGAACCTTTCCTTGGTTCACTGGGAATTATGTGCCCCTTGTCAGATCCTGGCTAAGGACCAAGGCAGGCTGGAGGACAAGGGTCAGGAGCCTGAATTACAGATGTCACCAACTTTCAGGCTGCTGTTTGTATTTTTGCTCTTCAAAATAAATTTCCCACCCGGAGGAGTTTGATCTTCCTATGGGCCATTCACCCTCTGGGTCCCTTCCAGCTCAGAATATTCTGTGATTCTGGAGAGGCTGCAGAGAGGAGGAGGGAGAGAGTGGAACACAGAGGAGCTGCCAGGGAAGGCTCAGACTGCAGGAGATGGCAAACAGCCAACACAGCAAGAACTCAGGGGTGCCTGGGCCAGACAACACAGTGCAGGGGCTGCCTTGGAATCACCATCTCACTGTGCTGAAGCTGTTTTACAGCTGCAATATCCCCAGCACTGCTCTGTCCTCTGGACCTGCTGCTGCTCCAGCTGCAGCCCTGAGCTCCTGGCAGGAGCTTCCCTAACTGTGAATTCCCCAGGTTTGCTCATCAGCTGAATGGCACAAACCATTCCCTCCCCTCCCTGTGTGAAGGGAGAAGGGGGGAAGAGAGAGAAGGATTTGCAAGAAAAAAACCCTAATGTTTAGGAATTTTTGGCCTGCACCAGCAAACAGCAGCAATAATTAACTTGACTGATACAGCTGTTTTCCTAAGAGGATAAACAAAATCCTGGCTTTTCTGCAGCTTTATCAGCCAGAAACAACTGAGAAGAGTTAGAAGATCCATCTGGGTTAAAGCCTGGTGCTAATAAAGCCAAGCTGGTGAGTTTGATCCCTGTTTGATCACTTGAGAGTTGGACTGATGATCCTTGTGGGTCCCTTCCAACTGGGAATATTCTGTGATTCTCTGAACTCTGTGATCATAACATCTAAAAATAAATAAATAAATACATACTGTTGGACTCCAGTTTAAGCAAACAAGGCCCAGGAGGGGCAGGAGATGGTGGAGCTGTCACCAGGCCACAGGTTCTGCCCCGGGTCTGGTGTCCTGCTGCCACCACAGCCACAACTTGTGCCTGTGGGGCTGTTCAGCTGTAAATCTAAAAGCCAAAGGATTGATGTTGAGTCTTCCTTGGAGCTCCAGGCAGGGCCATTCCCTGGCTCTGGTCAGAGTATGTTTTACATCTTGCCCTGCCCGGGGTGGCCCGAGGGCAATTGTGTGAATGATTTCCTGTTTGATGTGGTCAAAGGGTTGTTGCTGCTCAGAAAAGAAGAAAATCCTTTTTCTTCACAAAATCTTTCAGTCTGGAAAGGTCGTCTGAGAACATCAAGTCCAACCATCAACCCACCACTGCTGTGGTCGCCACTAAACCACATCCCCAGCTGCCACATCCAGATGTTTTTTGGGCACGTCCAGGGCTGGTGACTCCACTGCCCTGTGCCAGGGCTTTACAACTCTTTCACTGAAGAAATTTTTCCTAATACCCTGTCTAAACCTCCCCTGGCACAACTTGAGGCCGTGCCCTCTTTCCTATTGCATCTCGCCCTTAACCTCGCTCTGCTTTACCACCTTTTAGAAGGATCTGGACAATTTTCCTCCCTTTCCCAAAACCTTCTGCTGTGTTGCCGCACCCCCGCCACGCACTGCCGGTGTTCCAGAGCTGCCCCGTGTTGCGGCACAGGCGGGATCAGTGGGAAGGGCTGGGTTCCCAGTCCCGGTGTCCGGACATCGGCACCGGGTTATTGACCGCGGGTAACCCGCGCCGCGAGGGGGCGGGGCCTCGCCGTGACTGACAGCCGCATCATCCAATAGCGCGGCGATGCGCGTCTTTTCAGCGGCGTGGGCGTGAGCCCTCTGTGATGGACAGCCGCGTCCTCCAATGGCGCGGCGATGCGCGTCTCACTGCGAGGCGTGGGCGTGGCCTCGCCTCTGCCGACAGCCGCCTCGTCCAATGGTCTGTTCCGAGGGGCGGCGTGGGCGGGGAAGAAGCGAGATGGCCACGCCCCCTCCGCCACGAGCGCTCTAAAGGGGCCCCGCCCGGCGGCGCGCGGCAGCTCCTGAGGTGCCGCGCGCGCTCCCGCCGGTCCCTGAGGTAACGCGGGGTCCTAAAGCCCGACCTGGGTCCTAAAGCCCGCCCGGGGTATTAAAGCCTGCCCGGGGTGCAGGGAAGGGGCTGGGGGCCGTGTGGGTGTGGGGTCAGGGGTCCCCACGGCCCTCTGGGTGTCCCCAGTGGGAGCTGGTGGGGGTGGGATGTGTGGCCGGGCCCGCCCGTGGCGGGGGTTTCTCTGTGGAATTAACTTTTCCTTGTATCTGCTTCTCCCGATGTCCCGTTGTGTGTGGGTGTCTGGGGAGTGCGGGGTGAAATTTTGGGGGAGGGGGTTTGTTAAATAAACCCAGGGCGGGTCGGGGGTGTCAGCGCTGGGGGCTGAGGCGGGGGATGGTCTGAGGAGAAGGTCTGTCCCTTCCACGTGTCACCTGTGCCCATCGAGGGAACGTGGGGTGACCTGGGAGCTTCGGGATGCTCCATGAGGGGACCTGAGCACTTGGGATGCTCCATGAGGTGACCTGAGCACTTGGGATGCTCCATGAGGTGACCTGAGCACTTGGGATGCTCCATGAGGTGACCTGAGCACTTGGGATGCTCCTGTGCCGGCTCCCAGCCCGGCTGAGCTTCCAGCAGACTCAGTGCCATGTGTGGCAGCTGGCAGGGACACAGGTGATCCATCCCTGAAAACATATCCCTGTCCTTTCCTACTCATCGGGAGAGGATTTCCCTCCCTCTGGCGAATGTGCAGATGGTGTAGTAAAGCAAACAGCCCTTTAGGAAAGAGGAACTCGGAGCAGCCCCTCCTGGTGAGTCACATTGCTGGGGAATTCACCTAAAATATCCCGGTGTCCTGCAGAAACAATCTGCATGAAACTGAGAGTTCTGTGGTTGTCCCTGTGGCTGAGGAACAGTGCTGGTGCCATCAGCCCATGGCACTGCCCTGCCCTGGGTCTGGCTGGCCAAGGCTCACTCTGAAGGTCCTGACAGTCACTCATCATCCTTAAGGAGGTTGGAGTCACTTTTCCCCGTGCTCTCTCTGCTCCAGCATCAGGAGGACATCAGGTAATTTCCCAGCAGAGCCCAGTGGTCAGTGGTACTGCTGAGGACAGAACTTCAGTGCCCAGGAAGCTTTTAGTGCTGCCCTTGTTAAAAATGGAATTTATCTAAACGACGAAGAGTGGGTTGCTCAGCTTCTGTTTCCTCAGTCTTGACAGGAAACAAAGGAACAAAAAGGGCAGCTTTCAGTTTTGGTGGACATGTGGAAAGGCAGCGAGATAAAGTGGCAGTTGCCTGAAGCTGATCTGGACAGTGAAATCTGGGCTGGAGTGGATGAAATGTCTTCACCAGAGAAAAGAAATCAGCCCCAGGAAGCCAAGTGGGCTGTGCTGGAAAATGTCACATGGCTGATAACATGCTCAGTAATTTGAATTTGAACTGGTGGTGTTGGAGCTCTGTGTGTGTTTTAGGTAGAGTCGTGTTCAGAGCCTGTTGGAAATGAAACCTCCCCTCCTGCCCTGTCAGGAGTTTAAATGTTGTCAGACCTTTATTCTGTTTTTCAGTGAAGCTCTGCAGTGGTTCCAATGGAACCATTCAACCTCCAGTTCTTCTGGGACATGGTGCTCTGTCAAAGCACGATGTGTTTTGTATTTAAATTATTTGTCACACAGGCTTAATTAAAAGGGAGGTTTCCTTCTGCAGGATTTTTGAGTGTGTGCTCTCCACGTTCCTGAACGTTTGTGGGACATCACGGTGTGTTCTCTCCTCTGGGAACAGCGTGGGGCAGGGGAGGAGCATTTGTGATCCTGCCCTGGTGAGCTGGGCACACGTGGCTCTGGTGAACCACAGAATGGTTTGGGTTGGAAAGGACCTTAAAGATCATCCAGTTCCAGCCCTGGGCCATGGGTGTTTTCCAGTGGCTTGTGCAGCATTGCTGTGTTTGTAACTGAGCAGCTGCTGAGCTGCAGAGCTGGGGACAGTGTGTTTAATGGGAAATGTTTGTTTCTAACCCGAATTTGTTGTATAAAATGCCTGACTGGTTTGGGATCCCTGTGGCCTGTGTTCACAAGGCACCTTGCACAAGCAGGTTGTACTTCAGCTGTCTGTTCATGGTGCACCAGGTGTTCCAGGGCACTGCAGGTGTTCTGCTGCTCCAGGTGCCCAGGGCCACGTGGCATCAACATCCCTGTTCTCCTTGGAGAGCCCATCCCACTGGGTGTGATGGTGACAGCTCAGTTTGGAATGAGTCCAGAGGAGACCACCAAGTTGATTAGAGGGAAAGGAAAGGCTGAGAGTATTGTGGTTGTTCAGGAGAAGAGAAAAGCTTTGGGGTGACCTAATTGGGGTGACCTAATTGTGGCTTTCCAGTACCTGAAGGGAGCTGACAAGAAAGTTAGAGAGAGACTGTTTACAAGGGCCTGGAGTGACAGGACGAGTGGGAATGGGTTCAAACTGACTGAGAGTAGATTAGATTGGATATGAGGAGGAAGTTCTTCCCTGTGAGGGTGGGGAGGCCCTGGCACAGGTTGCCCAGAGAAGCTGTGGCTGCTCCATCCCTGAAAGTGTCCAAGGCCAGGTTGGAGCCACCTGGGATAGTGGAAGGTGTCCCTGCCCATGGCAGGGGGGGGAACTGGATGATCTTTCAGGTCCCTTCCAACCCAAACCGTTCTGTGATTCTGTGGTAGCAGGAGTGAGAACACCTCCACCCTTTCCATTGAAACTTTCTTTGTGCATTAAAGCACAGACAGCAAGAGAAAGGCTGTAATTAGTGCAGAGCTTCCTTCAGAGCCACAGGGGAGCCCTGAACCCCTTGTTGTGGGGTGCTGGTGGGTGCACCCTTGGGAAGGGGGGTCAGGCCCAGTGGCAGCTCCTGGGGTTTGCCCCTCCCGGGCAAGAGAGGCCGTGGTGACACCTCGGGTGGCACCGCTCAGTCTGGCATCCCCTGTGCTCTCCCACCCGTGGGTTTGAGCTCCGGGCTGGCGAGGGAACTGCCCCACGCCGGGCAGGTCTGGGTGGCTGCTCCGCAGAGATAACCCTCCTCCTCTCACAGCTAAACGAAACCCCCGGAATGAACCGCTCTGCTCTCTCACCCTCCAACGGGGTGTGGGGCAACGACCGCCAGTTATCTCGGCGCTTCAGAGCTGGGTTTTTTGGAGACATCCCTCTCTCAGCTGCTGGTGAATTAAACTATTTCTGGCGTGGTGACTCGCAGGCTGTAGCAGAGCGTGGCGTGAGCGGCAACGTGTCCTTGCGGAGATGAGTAAGCGGAAAGGGGGACGTGCTTTCCTGGGCACTGAGTTGTGGCTGGCGTGGCTTTCAGCCCTCCCGTCACAGGCTGCAGCGTGGCTGGGTCGGATTTATCACATTAAAGGGCTCCTTCCTTTCGTTCCTGTCGCTCGTCATTGAGACGAACGCGCGCCTCACATCACCCGATTTAAACGCGTCTGTCTAACGCAGGTACAAAATAGCAGCTTAAAATCCACTTCTTAAAGAGATCAGGGATAATGAGATTCATCTCCAGTCAGCTCGAAATCCCTTGAAACAATTAAAGCTCAGCCTGGAAACTCGTAAGCATCAAAGGCTTTTGATGAATGTGAACCTTGAATAAAATCAGCGTTTAGAAAAACACTTTGTTTAGGTGATGAAATCTCTCAAGAAAAAGTGCTGAAAGCAGCGTAGGCGCTGCCGGAAAAAAAACCCCAACAAAACAAAAAACCAGCTGCAAACTCCCTGGTTTTTATAAGCACAGGTTAAATCTGGGGTGTGCAGAGCCGTGTCCCCAGAGAGGGACCCGAAATCCCCGGTGCGGGGACTGGCGGGGCAGGAGTGGGGCCAGAGCCTCCTTAAGAGGCGGCGGTGTGGGGTGACGAGCCGCTTCCAATTGCGAGGCAGCAGCACATGACATAAGATGCTCCAGATCTGCCTCCTGGGCGCTAGTTTAAAAATAAAGGCTATTGCACGTCGGGCTCGGCGCGGGTGCGGAGCGGCTGCGGAGGCTGCGGGACGGGGATGCGCTGTAAGGCTGCGGGACGGGGGTCTGGGAGCCACGCGGGAGCGTTTGGGGCACGGGGAGCGTGGAATTTAAATTGTTTGGCTCGCCGTGCTCTTTCAGAGGAGTGGGTGCCACGCTGGTTGTGGGGTGAGGTGGGGCGGATGTATCACCAGGTTTTTAAATTTAACCAAGGGCGCTGCATCCGCTGTCAGAATTCACCATATTTCATGCAGGTGCAGCGGGCTGGAGTTGAGCCTCTTTGGGGCTGCCTCTCTCGTTTAGCTACATCAACAGGAGCTGATTTACTGTGGTGTTGGGTTGTATTTTAATTTTGGAAACCTGTTTTCACAGGGACGATGCTGTGTGAGTCAGATGCACGGATGGCACTTGCAGAACCAGCCCCCGTGGCTTATTGTAATTCAGCTCCTCAAGGGAACTGTGAGGTGTCACTGGATGGTCTGCTGCTCAACTCCTCACCTAGGTCTGTCTAATTTAACATTTGATTTAATCTTAATTTAATTGAGTTTGTATTCTAATCTTACTTAGATTAATTAAAATAATTTTGGAAGGGCCCTGCTCAGGGGGCAGCTCGTGCAGTACCTACACTGATCTCCACCAAACTCCTGTGAGAGGCTGCTTAGATTTACAGACTAAAGAGCAGATTAGTATTTAAGGGTCTGTATCTCCCCACAGCATAATGGGATCTAGCTGAATAAAACCTCTTTACCTAATTTTTTTCAGGCTGCATTGAATTACATGTCATAAGGAGGAGAAAAGGATGACTTGATTGACTGTGAGGGAAATAGTTGGGGCTTTTTTGCTCATATTACTGGGTCATTTGCATGCTTTGATCATAAAAGCTGGTGGAGAAATGGTGCAGAACTATTGCAACTGAGGATTAATTTGTGCTGAAAAATGTTCTCGGTAATGAGGAGGGAGCACATAGCTGGGAACATCTCGTAATCCCTTTGGGGGAAATAAAAAACATTATTTACTCAGCTCTGCTTGTTGGCTTGGAGATTAGTTCAGAGAAGCAGTTCTGCTTTTGGACAGTACACGGGATCAGCCATGTCAGATCTTCTCTGTGCCTTAAATCCTATATTCCCAAAGCAGTAAGAGTTGATTATTCCCTAGAAAATCAGAGCAAGCATAAACCAGAGGGAAGGGATTTCCCCCTTCTACTGAAATTCACACAGTGCCTGTGCTGACTTGCCTTCTCTCTGGCCTGGTAGAAAGGGAGTAAAACATGGGTTCCATGGGAGCCCATCCTGGATTAGGGTGAGGAGTCTGTGTGGGAGCAGAGGAGCTCACCTGGGTGCAGGTGTGGGCTGATGGTCACAGGCAGAGTCAGGGCTCCTTCTTGCCCCAGAGCTGCCCTTGCAGAGTGTTGGGGTTATTGTGATGTCAGGGCCCTGCAGCCCTTCCAGGAGATCCTGGAGTTGATGCTGCAACCAAAGGTTGTCATGGGGAAGAGGAAACACTGAGCACTGGCCTGGAGAAACACCTTCATGATGGCCTGAAGGAGAGGGCCCTGGTAGGGCAAGGCAAGATGGGAATTTTTGATCTCTGAAGCATAATCTTGGATCAGCTAAAACTCAGATTTAGTGCTATACTGATGGTCCAGGCTGGGGATTGCCCAAGACAGGGGAACAACCATCAGCTGCCTGGCAGGAGAGTGGGATGTCCCTGCAGGGACCAAATCCCAAATCCCAAATCTCACAGGGTCTGGCTTCCAACTCCTGGTCTCAAGAGGGTCCTGCAACTTGATTATCCCATACCCTCATCTCATGTGAGAAAGGGCAGAGGCAGAAAAGTGATTTGCAGCCACAGGCAGGAGGTGCTTCAGCAGCTCTGGCAGGGCTGAAAGTGAAAGGGACACTGAGGGGACACAGGCTGGGCCTGTTCCTATTCCTTCACAGACATCTGGTGGGAGCCCAGTGGCTTTCCTAGGAATACCTAAGAGCTTGATTTCCTGTTAAATCAATTTCCTGCTCTTCTGCAGGAAATCTCCATGGGTTTCCCCACGGGATGACTGGGGAGAGGCTGCAGGGCCTTGGAGTCACATATTGCAGACAGGAGATGAGCACCAGATCCATGTGTCCCTTCCTGCCCCCCCTTCCTTCTCCCAGCTGCAGATTCTTTGTTTCAGGCACCTGGAGCAGACCTCTGGAATTAAATGGTGGCTGTTTTCAGGCTGATGTAGAATTCTTCTGCAATTAGGACAACATCCATGTGTTCCAAAACAGCCCCTGCACACTCTGAGAGACCTGAGCCTTGCAGGGTAGTAAATTAATAAATTCACCTGCAAGACATCAGGAACCACTTTAACCTCCAACCTTTCACCAGTGAAATGAAGTGATGGAGCAAAGCTGCCCCCGGGGTCCAACAGTGTGTGCTCATCCAGGGATAACTGCTTTTGCCTTGCAGAACTGCTGAGCCCCACAGCATTGAGCCAGGGGAAGATTCCAGCATGGAGAGGTGTCAGGGGAACTCACTTGGTCCCAAAGGTGAGTGGAGAGAAGTTTGGTTACTGTGGTGTGCATAAAATTATTATTGGAAAGAGATACAATGATGGAAGAAGAAGAAACTCAGGTTGCAGGGTGGGCTGTCCAGAACCCTGGAACTTCAACTTTGAAGCAGAGCTTTAAAGGAGTAAATACGTTGTGTCAGTGCCTGCTGCTTATTTACCAGGTACCAGTGTCCTGCTTTCAGTCCTCCTTTAAAGGAAAAAAATGAAAAGTAGCAGAGTATAAGATGCAGGAAGTTGCCACCTTCCAGTACAAAAGCCTTAGGGCAGCAGAACAGGTTAGGGAGGATGTAAATGGGAAATGTTTAACAAAATTTAAAAGTGCTTTAGAGGCTTCCAATCTAAAATGCTGAGGGTCATATGGCAAACTTGCCAAGAAGAAAAGGTCAAAAAGTGGTTGTGGGAGGGGGGTATAACAACATTTGCTTTCATATACTTGATAATTGTATTTATGTTTCTGTTATGGCAGCAAGAAATTTCTAAATCTAAGATGCTGAACCCTTTTCTTTCCACCCAGCCTCCTCCTCTCCTGCCTCCAGACTGTGGACAACACGTCGGGATGGAGAAGTGAGGCTGAGGATGGAGGAACAGGGCATAGGCAGTGAACCACCAAAGACTGTTCACCAGCTCTTCCAGGAAGTTGTTAATAAATATGGGGACTATTATGCCCTTGCATCCAAAAAAGGTGGTCAGTGGATAAAGCTGACATACAAGATGTACTATGATGAGTGCTGCAAGGCAGCCAAAAGCTTTCTCAAGGTAAGTTTTTGTTGAGTTTTTGTTCATATTCGTTGAATCCCAGTATGGTTTGGGTTGGGAGGGACCTTAAAGCTCATCCCATTCCACCCCCTGCCATGGACAGGGACACCTCCCACTATCCCAGGTTGCTCCACCCTGGCCTTGGACACTTCCAGGGATGGGGCAGCCACAGCTGCTCTGGGCAACCTGTGCCAGGGCCTCCCCACCCTCACAGCCAAGAATTCCTTCCCAATATTGGATGTAAATCTTTCCTCTTTTAGTTTTAAACTGCTCCCTCTTGTCCTACCCCTGTGTAAAATGTCAGTTCAGTGATCACTCATTTAAGTGCAGGGATGGCTGCAGTCAAAAAATGGGAAACCTGCAAATTGTGGTGAATCCCACAGTGACAGGGAAGTTCCTGAACGTGCCATGGACACCTTGGGACTTATCCCAGGGGTTTGGTTGGAATTTCAGGTTACTTCCACATTGAACTAAAAAAAAGTGTGAATGGAAACATTCAAAGCCAGGAGCTGGATGTGTACAGCAGTGTCAATATTTCTAAGAAAAGACTTGAAGGGATGTTAATGAACCAGACTTAAATGTCCCAACTGTCCCAACCTTTGCCTGTGCTGTTGGGATTAAAACACCCAGAGAGAGAAAGCAACACTCTGTGTTCTTTTAGAATGAAATCTTATTTCTTCAAGTTAAGGCCACTCTGTTTTTACTCCTGTGGTGGAATCTTCCAGTCTGGGAGAAAATCAGAGGGAGGTTTAAAGATTGGGACAGCTGGAATTTCATATTAAAGTGTCTCTGACTGTCAGTGGAGCTTGTTGTTCTTGTAATTTCTGATATCTGATATATCCACATGTATTAAATGTCTCAGTAGGTGTTGTCTAACTTCACCTCTTACCTTCTCATTCCCAAAGGGAACTGATAACTCCCTGGATTGCAGGTTTATGTTGGTGTCATTCCAAGCTCAGACCTCAGCAAATCCCTCTTTTCCTGCCCACTGACAGTGGGGCAGTGCCTGATGTGAGACTTAACTGGTTCCATCCTGGCTCCTGGGAAGTTTTTCAGTGGGAATTACCCTGTATAATACCATGAACTCTTCCCTCAACCTTGTGCTTGCAGGAGAGATGTGCAAATTAACTCTGAGCTTTCTTCAAAGGAAAGCCAAGGCTGCTGTAATTTCATCTCTTGTTTACAGCTGGGGCTGGAGCGTTTCCATGGAGTGGGAATCCTGGGATTTAATTCTGCAGAGTGGTTCATTGCTGACATTGGAGCAATCCTTGCAGGGTAAGAGTCTTGCCATGAATTTTGGCACTCAATAATTGCAGTATCCACATGAGAAGGAGGTTTTGATTAAGATCCCCCCAACAAAACAAAGCACAAAAAACCCCCCAAACCCAATTGTTTATATTTGAATATAGCAAAGGAAACTAGAACCTGAATTCTTTGATTCATAATGAATTAATGAGAAAAAAATTAGTATCTTTTTAGCCAGATGTTTCTCTCAAAATAACCAGCAGGTTAATCCAAAAGAATTCTTACAAATACTCTGATTAAAAATATGGTGGAAAATGCCAGAGAATCCCAGGCCTGGATTCTGATATCTGCCTTCCATATGAGACATTTTGGTCCCTAAACCACTCTGATATTTCCCGTGCCCCAGATCAGAGCCTTTGCTCTTGGAATTAAACTCTCCATTTTTTGTTGTCATTTTGTGGGATATTCTTCTTAAAGTTTTTTCCTCTGAAAAGCTCTGAATTTTGCCAGCAACTGCTTGTCCTCTAATTCTTGGTTTGCTTTTGTGTTTTGTTTTCTCCTTGCAGGGGATTTGCAGTTGGGATCTACACTACAAACTCTCCTGAGGCCTGTCATTATGTAGCAGAGAGCTGCAGTGCCAACGTTATAGTGGTGGAAAACCATAAGCAGCTGCAGAAAATCTTAGAAGTAATTCTATTTTTCAAATGTCTGGGGTTACAGCATCCTGCTGACAGATGTGGGAGGGAATAACCTGAGGGGAATTCTGGCTCTGAAAGCAGAGGTGACCTGGCTGAGCCTTCTTGGTGTCTCCCTGCTCCAGCCAAAGCTGTCACTGGGACTGAGTCTCACAAGAGGTTAAGTGGTGATTTCACTTCTTAAAGCCTTGAGCTTAAAATATGAGAAGCCAAAGTGAACAGTTGAGCATCCTCTAGGTTTTCTGGCAACATCCCAGTTCAAATTGTGAGTTTCTAGTGAGGTTTCCCTGTTCCTTCAGTAGCACAGAAGGGCTTCCCTTGGCTTTACATAAAACAGCAAATAGCAGGAGCATGGCAAGGGATGGTTATGTGGGTCTAGAAGAGACAAGCAGGATTGATTCCTTCTCATGAATGTCCCTTTTTAACACAGGTGGAGAATAAACTACCTCATCTGAAGGCCATTGTGCAGTATGGGGAAGAGCTGAAAGAGAAGAGACCAAATTTGTACTCGGTAAGTGCTGGGCACCTTCGTGGCTTGTGAGTCCTGGTTGTGTTCAGCTGGTGGCTGCAAGTGCCTGTCACCTTCCACAGGACCTCAGACATCTGGGTGGTATCCCTGCCTGTGCAGAGGGCAGGAATGAGATGGTCTTAAAGGGCCCTTCCAACCCAAACCAGCCTGGGGTTCTGTGCCCCATGGGCTCGTGTTGGCCGTGGTGAGGCTGAGCAGGAGCTGTTGTGCAAACCTGGATAATCCCTCTTGTAGGGAGGGGGTTGGATTGCCAACCTCTGCAGGGCAGCCTCGGGTCCCACAGTTACTCCAGTCAGTACCAGGGTTGCTACAGAGCTGTAAAGCTGCTCAGGGTGTGTCAGTCTCCTTTCTACTTCTTGCTGTGCCTCCTGTGGCAGCCAGAAAACTGTGTGGGGTGACAGTGGGGTGACTTTTTCCAGAGGTTTGGACTTAGGGAATGGTTTCCTTCTCTTCACGTATAGCAGAGGGTTTAATTTTTCATGTGAAAGGTGCTTACAAAGTGACAGAGCTCTTTTCTCTGCACAGTGGAGTGAGTTCATGGAGCTGGGCAGAGATGTCCCAGACAATCTGCTCCACTTGGCCGTGGCATCCCAGAAGCCCAACCAGTGCTGCACACTCATCTACACCTCGGGGACCACGGGGCAGCCCAAGGGGGTCATGCTCAGCCACGACAACGTGAGTGTCTGCTGGTGCAGCTGCCACCCCACGAACTGGGACCTGGGCTGGGGGCTGAGGGAGGGCAGAGAGAGCTGGAAAACACAGAATCGTGGAATATCCCGAGTTAGAAGGAACCCAAAGGGATCATGAGTCCAACCCCTGTCCCTGCACAGACACCCCAACAATCCCACCCTGTCCTTGTTGTCCAAACCCTCCTGGAGCTCTGGCAGCCTTGGGGCCGTGACCAAACCCTGGGGAGCCTGTTCAGTGCCCGAGCCCCCTGTGGGGGAAGAACCTTTCCCTGAGCTCCATCCCAACCCCTGACACAGCTCCAGCCCTTCCCTGGGCTCCTGTCCCTGCTCCCAGAGCAGAGCTCAGCCCCTGCCCCTCCGCCTCCCCTCGGCAGGAGCTGCAGCCCCCGAGGAGGCTCCCCTCAGCCTCCTCTGCTCCAGCTGAACAAGCCAAGTGCCTGATGTTGAGCTGGCAGGATGCCATGGCTGTGTTTGTGCCCGTGTGCTGTGCTGTCCCTGCCTGCAGACCCCCTGACCCCGTGGGTTGTGTTGCAGCTCACGTGGACGGCAGCGGCGGCCGGGAGGTTCATCAGGCTGACAGAGGCTACGGAGAGGCAGGAGCAGGTGGTCAGTTACCTGCCCCTGAGCCACATCGCTGCCCAGATGACGGATATCTGGTCAGCAATGACCTTTGGAGTGCAGGTTTTCTTTGCCCAACCAGATGCATTGAAGGTAAAAACACAATGATAAACCCACACCCACCCACCTGGTTGTAGCTGGGGTGGGCGCTCAAAACAAGGCTGAGTTATCCCAAGGCTCTGGAAGCTTTGCTGACTGGGATTATTTGCCCAGTGACCAAGTGCCCCTGTTGTTTTTAGAGCCCCTCTGACCTTTGCCTTTTGGCTGTCACAAGGTGGGAGCAGCTGACCCAGCACTTCACAGCTGGGACCTGCTGAGTGTCTCACCTGACACCCATTCCCCACCCCAAGAGCTGGTTGAGCAACAGCTTTGTGTTTGCTCTGCCCACATTTCACAAGGGCACCACTTAAATCTTTGATCTGAGAAAAGGATTCTTCTCCCAGTGCTGTGTCAGTGCTGGCACTGGAAGCATCCGACCCTTCCTGCCCTCCCAGTCTCCACTGGGAATGCCCTGGGGGTTCCTTTCTCTTGGTGGCCTGGCAGAAAATGAGCAATTCCTGAAAACTGATGGCACAATCCCAGGTTTTGACTTGTGACAGGCGCTGACCTGAAGCCTTCAGTGAAGCACTTCTAAAACCTGCAATAAATTCTGCTTCTCTCAGGGCACCTTGGTAGAGACCCTGCGGGAAGTGAGGCCAACTGCTTTCCTGGGGGTTCCTCGTGTCTGGGAAAAAATGGAAGAAAAAATGAAATCCATAGGCATGAAATCTTCAGCATTCCGAAGGAAAGTGGCATCGTGGGCCAAGGGAGTGGGGCTGCAGACCAACCTGAAGAGGATGAATGGGTAATTATGAGCTGCAACTAAGGGATGTTAATGAGCATTAGGACAATTTTACTGTGAGGGATTATATTCCATTCAGGGATTATATCCAACATAACAGATTTATGGACAGTAAAGCCAAACACGAGGGTGAGCGGCAAGGGCTGGAGGGGAAATAACTGTTTTCCTGAATAAACCAGACTAGGATGAAGAGGAAAGGAGGAATGGGGAGAAGTTCTGTTGGAGACTGAGCCCCTGTGCCCATTGTCCTCCTCCAGGTACTCCGAGGTGCCGGTGAACTTCCGCCTGGCCAGACACCTGGTGTACAGGAAGGTGAGGAAGGCCATTGGGCTGGACCGGTGCACCAAGTGCTACACAGGGGCTGCTCCCATCACCAGAGAGACCCTGGAATTCTTCTTGAGCCTGAACATTCCTATCTTGGAGGTGTATGGGATGAGTGAGAGCTCTGGGCCTCACACGGCCTCTCTACCTCACGCCTTCAGGCTCACCAGGTGAGCACCTCCCTGGGAGCAGAGCAGGGGCACGGGTGGTTCCAGGTCTCTCTTGCATCTGGCACATCCATCTCCCCTGATGCAGCTCATCCCGGGTTTTGCTGCCAGGAAAAGGCCACTGGGGTCTGGTTCCTTTGGCCACATCTCACAGATGAGATCTGCCAAGGGCAGCAGCAGCAGGGATGCTCAAATTGAACTTGGCTGGATTCTGCAGGAGCAGAGGAGGAAATGAGGGGCTGGTGGGAGGAAGAAAGAGTTGGTAACTCCAACCTACACTTCACTTTAATGACAAATGACTAAAGGCTGCACTGTGTTCAGTCTGCACAGTAAAATTTGCTGCCAAGGACATAAATCTTCTCATTCAAAGCTCAGGTGTGGAGAACAAGGAGAGCAAAACCCCAGGTGTGTGAGCACTGATCTCTGCAATAACAACTTTTTCTGTAGTTCCCCTTACATGAGCAGATGCTTTTTAAGCTCCTTCCTGAAGTCTTTGTACTAAAAAGCTGCTGGGCTTTGTTGAAACTCCTCATCTCGAGGGGGTGCTGCTGAAATCTCTGCTTGAATTGAATTGAAGATCAATTAATGGTGTGGCTCTGTGTTCTCTTTAAGCTGTGGGAAGGAACTCACAGGCTGCCAGACCCTGATCCATAAGCCAGACAGGGATGGCACTGGGGAGATCTGCTTCTCAGGGAGGCACATCTTCATGGGCTACTTGAACATGGAAGACAAGACCAAGGAGGCAATTGATGAGGATGGGTGGCTGCACTCAGGGGACCTGGGCAAGCACGACAAAGATGGATTCCTCTATGTCACGGGCAGAATTAAAGGTAACTCACCTCCTGACTTTGTTTTCTTGATGTTATGCAGCACTGTGGAATCACAGTTGTTGAGCTGGGAAAGATCTCATGGAGTCCAGTTTTTCCCCCAGCACTGCCAAGGCCACCACTACCCATGTCCCCAAGTGCCACATCTGCGTGACCTTTAAATCCCTCCAGGGATGGGGACTACACCACTGTCCTGTGCCAATGCTGGACACCCTTTCAGTGAAGAAACTCCCCCAGTCTCCAACCTAAGCCTGCCCTGGTGCAGGGGAGACTCTTCTGTTGTGTGGTTGTGGTTTACAGAGATGGTTTCAATCCTTCTCCTGGAGTTTCCCTGTGAATGTGGCTGCAGGGTGTCCTGGCTCTGAGCATGTGACACAGAGTGTGATGGGAGGAGAGGGGTGTGTTTGCAGAGTGGGGGAGAAACCCTCTGATTTCAGGGCCAGCACTTCAAGCTGTGTGTGATTGTTTTGCCACTGGTTTCAGGAGCTTTGCTGGGTGATTTCCAAGTAAAACAGCAGCTTAACACACTGTTGTGCAAGTGGCTTGTAGCAATGTGGCTCTTGGGACACCATCCCAAACAAACCCAGCAAGGCTCCAGCCCTCAAAGAGGCCGAGATGGTCACACGAGGGGCTGCCCTAAGAAATACAAGTTGACTGGGGAGGGTGGGCTCCCCTCTGCTCTGCATCACACAGTGACCTCCAGCCTCAGCAAATCTTCAGTTTTGGAACGATTTGGGTGCCAGCTTGGGTACCTCAGAGTCCGTGGTGTCTGTGCCAGGGTGCTGAGGGCTCATCCTGTGTTCCCAGCCTGCAAACACCTCTGGAGCACTGAGGCAGCTCACAGGGCTCTGTGGGTGTGCACAGCTCTGTGTCCTCTCTCCTGGCCTGGCCAGAGTTATGGAATCAGCTTTAGGTTGGAAAAGCCCTCTAAAGTCATCGAGTCCAACCAGTCACCCAGCACTGCCAAGGCCACCACTAACATGTCCCCAAGTGCCACATCCACACGTTTTTGAACACTTCCAGGGATGATTCCACCACTTTCCAATCCTGTGTGCTGCCCTCTCCAGGTGTCCAAACACAGACTGTTTGATCCAGCAGATGGGAAGGAGCTGTTGAATTGTCCCAGATTGTGGGAAGGTGAGAACCTCCAAGCATTAATCAAGGCTTGATTGTTTTCCAGAGCTCATCATCACTGCAGGAGGTGAGAACATTCCCCCCATTCCAATCGAGGATGCTGTCAAAAATGCTGTTCCCATCATCAGCAATGCCATGTTGGTTGGAGACAAAGCCAAATTCCTGGCGATGCTTCTGACACTAAAGGTAACGGAAAACAGGGTGGGAATCCACCTGTGTTGCTGAATGTGATTAATTCCAGGGAGGAAGAGAATTGTTGCAAATTTTAGTGTCCTTTGGAGCACAGTTTGTTGTAGTGGAGCTGCAAAGAGCAGCTGTAACCACAGCAAAGTTGTCACTTGCTCTGACTGTTGAGTCCTGCAGGGCAGCTGTGTCTGTGCCACAGGGGGCAGGAAGGAACAGAAGGAAAAGACCTAAAAGTGAGACTGAAAAAGGAAACTCTTTGCTCTCCTCACCCATTTTAGACTCTCCCAGAGCAATCTGGGCAGTAACAACCCATCAGACTCTGGCTTTAACCTCCAGCAGGACACATCTGTGGTGACCTGTGGTGTCTGAACATGTGCAATCCCAGGGATTTGCAGGACATGGGAATTGCTCATGAGTGAGACTGAGGGTCAGGTGCCAGAGCCAGGCCCTGCTGTGCTTGTCATGGTGTGTGTGACTTCCATGGCTGTCACACTGCTGTGGCTGCAGGGAAGTAAACTGTGGTCTGGAAAAAGTCTGGGAAAAAAGTGATTAACTTTGGATAGCCCAGACAAGCTCTGTGCCCTGTTTGTACATTGAGGCAGCTCTGAGCAGGCAGAGCTGAGGGGGTTTGCCTGTGTTTTTCCCAAGTTTCCATTGGGAGCTGGGGTGTGGATGAAGCTGCAGGGGCTGATGGAGTGAGTTGGCCGTGGGGTGGGAGTGTCCCAGAGCAGCATTTTGGGGCCGGAGGCTCCTGGGTGCAGAGGGAATCAGGTGCTCAGCCATAGAAAGTTACCTGTTGTGGCTTGTCCTGCAGTGCAATGTGGATGTAGAAACGGGTGAGCCGGGAGATGACCTCACTCCAGAGGCTCTGGAATACTGTCAGAAGCTGGGCAGCAAGGCCACAAAGGTCTCTGAAATCATCAGCAGCAAGGACAAGGCGATCTACACCACTATCCAGAAAGGCATCACAGCAGTGAATGAGGGAGCCACTTCCAATGCCCAGAAAGTCCAGAAGTGGGTCCTGCTGGAGAAGGACTTTTCCCTCTTTGGTGGAGAGCTTGGTGAGTGGGGGGGGAGGCATCTGGGGTCCCCCTGAACCCCTTCCTTGGCTACTGAACATCAACACAACCAGCACCCCCATACACAGAGCTGCTCCTGGTCTCTCCTTGCTGTGGCTTTTCCATGTTGCATTTTGGGGGGTGGGATGAATTGGGATGAATTCCCACTTGTGCCCAGCAGCCCTGAGCTGAGCAGGGCTTACCCTTGTTCTGAGATGCCTCTTGCAGGATCATGGAATCATAGAATGTCCTGAGCTGGAAGGGACCCCCGAGGATCATGAGTCCAACCCCTGTCCCTGCACAGACACCCCAACAATCCCCCCCTGTCCCTGTTGTCCAAACCCTCCTGGAGCTCTGGCAGCCTTGGGGCCGTGACCAAACCCTGGGGAGCCTGTTCAGTGCCCGAGCACCCTGTGGGTGTTGCTGGGCTGTTTCTCTTCACAGGGAAAGAGGGAGATTCCATTATCCCAACCCCAAATTTAGAGCTGGTCCCTGTTCCTGTGTTCTCCTCTCCCTCCAGACTTGCTTCACCCCAGGCCTGACCTGTGCTCCCAGGGGTTCCCTCACCCTTCAACCTTGTGCTGCTTTTCCACAGGCCCGACCATGAAGCTCAAGAGGCCGGTGGTGGCCCAGAAATACAAAGACCAAATTGCTCAGTTTTATGCAGATGTGGACACTCCCAACGGGGCAACCTCGTCCCAGCAGTAGCTCCGAGCCAGCCCAGTGATTCCCCAGCTCCCCGGGAAGGATTCCCTGGATTCTGTTGGAATAAAGAGGCTCGGCCATCCCGCAGCCCCTCTGCCCCGCTTTGCTGTCCCTGTTCTGGCCCTGTGCTGCAGTGTGGTGAGCGTGGGGAGCCCATGTTCTCCTGCCTGTGTTCCACGCTGAGATATCCCAAATACCTCAGCTTTGTACTTTTTATTTCCTTTTTTATAAGGGCAATACAATGTTTACCTTAAATCCATGTGAGATGTTACGTTTTTAACCAAAGTTTTCTTTTTTCCTGAGCTGAATGTAAAACAGGAGCTGTAAATCAGGAGCTGCACTTTTCCTGCTGAGGGAGAAAGGCAGATTTCATTTTCCAGCAGTGGCCTCAGTCCCTCCCTCTGCACGTTTCCCTGCATGCTGATGGCATCCATGTAATTTTAAATCTCTTTCCCCACAAACCCTGTCTGAGATGACAAATGCTGTGTGACTACACAAACCAGTGGAGGTGGAACTTCTCATGTACTGGGTTTGTCTGTGCAATATTTTTTTTTTTTGTATCTTTTTGAGTTGTAATGAAGCCATGAATTGTATTGTTGAAGTAGTATCTGTGGCTGGAGTTCTGGAAGTGATTTCCTCCAGTGATTTACTATTTATAAGGCTGTGTACAATGTGTGAAATCTCTGTGTCTTACAATCTAGAAATGTTGTGGTGTCTGAAATGGGGAAACTCCAGAGTGGGGGGTGGGAGGGCTGAGGGTTGTACCTGTGCCTGGGGAGAGGAGACAGTGCTGGGGCCCAGTTGGTCAGAGCTGGTTCTTCTGAAGGTCCTTCCCATCAAATTCACTCCCTGCAGGACCCAGGATTAACCACCAGCAAAGCTGGGAGAAAACACCTGTAACCAGTAGCTCCTCATGTCTCTTCTAAATGGTTCTGCCCAGGGGGCCTGGGAATCCCAACAGCAAGTGAAGGATTTCCTGGAAAACAATATATTTCAAACCAGAAATGCCAGCTCTGATTCCAAGTAACATTCCCTGTGGAAAAGGAGGAGCAGTGGGAGGTGGTGGGTGCACTGGTGTCACACCCAGGCTGGGCTGGGCAGGGACAGAACTGGGCACCTCTGGGGTGGGTTAAACCTGAACCTGTCGCTGGTCTGGGCTCAGTGAAACTCCACTTGCCCCTGTGGAAAGGTGGGAAAGGCACTACTGTTCCTGCTGCTCATCCTGTGCAAATGTGTGTTCTGAGCTGTCTGGACTGGCCGTGTCTCCAGTGTTTGGAAGAGGAATGTGTAATAAACAAACTCTGCAGTTCGTGTCTGTAACTCCTCAGTCATTCCTGGAAAACAGGGCCGGTTTTCCTGGGGCAGGGGGAGCTGCAGAGCTGCCCTGGGCATTCCCAAGGCTGGAGCAGCCAATGCTCCCACAGTGGGAAGGGGATGGAAGGTCTCACCCTGGGGGAGCAGTGAACACCCTCTCCAAATCCCATGGGAACAGAGAGCACTTGGACCTGCCCAAGGCAAAGCCCTGCTCTGGCCTGTTCCCCCTCACATGAACCAAGGTAAAGCTCTGATGGATTAAGGGACCTTTCCCCCACCATCCTGTCCTTGAAACAATTCCCTTTTCCGTGGCTTTTCCCCTCCCAGGCCCTGGCTCAGTGCTGCCTGCAGCCAATGGCATTGCCACCTTCAGAGCTCCTAATGGGAAGCATTTTCCATGAGTTGCCTTGGGAAAGCCATGGTGTCATCCATGGAGAAGCAACACAACTACCAAAAATCACAAAGTTTTACTTTTCCATCTTACTTTATTTCACTTTTTCTAGAAAATTCCTCCATAGTTCCACAAATTTAACAAAAAGTTTAAAATTCAGGACAAACAATCCTGTAACGTATTACAAACATGAGTTTTGTGGTTTTTTTATTTATTTTTTTTTAAATCTTGCAGTTAGTCTTGGGCCAGCTGCATTTCTTACAGCTGAGTGAAGAACTCATCTCCCAACACAACTTTTAAAATCCTCAAGTGACGAGGTATTTAATACCTCGGCTCTAGGCAGAAATACAATTAAAAATTCTCTAGAAGTTGAAGTACTTACATTTTTCTTTAGGAGTGCAAACTCATCTTGTCAGTTTTTGATGGCTATTTCACACCCCAGGAAAGCAACACCGAGTGATTTGGGTCCTTTGAGCACTAACCCCTGTGCACAGCAGCACCCCTGGGTGGGCAGAGGAGCCTGGGCTGAGCACAGGGGGCTCCAGTGCAGCCCCCATGGAACCTGGGGAACCAGAGCCACTCGGGCACCTCCGCAAGGGACATTTCAACCTCTCTCACCATCAAACACGTGCCAAGATCTGACAAAAAAACTGCTGCTGGATTGTTGCATCAATTGCTTGGCTGGTTCTGATGCTCCCACGGGTGGCAGAGTCATTGCACTTCCATGGATTCAGCCTCGCCCCCTACGGCTCCGAGACTCCTCAGCTGGGCTTTGGGCACAGCCAGCCTTCCTTTCCTACTTTTTTTTTTGTGTTTTTTTAAAATTTTTTTCCTTTTTTAATACATGTCAGTAATCAAAGCCTCAAGGCTTAATACACCGCAGACCAGGACCCCAGGACAGCCCTCGTGGCCCCTCCTGTGCCCTCTGATCCGACGGCCAAGGACGACGGAGGAGCCGAGTCCTGATCTCACCTCCAACATGATTCAACTCACAGCAACTCTGGGAGCCTTCGAGCTGCCCAGCACTTGTTTGTGCCCTCAGCAACACGACGAAGGACACGGAAAAGTAACAGAGTCCTGTCCGTTTTCCTCGGAAAAACCATTATGGCTACAAGTCAATTTTGGATTCTTTTTTTTTTTTTTCCTTTTTTTAACAACGCAAGCTACGACACAATCCTCGAAGACCTGAAGCAATGCCTGCAGCAGCACTGCCCCCTCCTTCCTAGAGTACAATAATCCATCCATGCTCTCAAGAGTGACACAAGAACAAACACTTTATCCACAAAAACCTGTACACGGCATGTTCAGAACAGCGTTCAGCCAGCCTAGAGGGAATCTACACAGGGAACTCCAAGGGGACACAAGATGAGGCCCAAATGTGACCATTCTTTGTTTGCAGAGTCATTCCTCCTGTGCTCCCCAACGCTACCACATACCCCAAAAAACAACAACTCTGTAGAACAACTAAGTACTTGCAAGAAACCTTTTAGTAACAAATCAGCATGTGCACACAATGGAGAAGAACTATTGCTGGGGAACAATCCTACCTCGGGTTCTCAGGGAGATTATAAACAGTCTAAAAAAATCCATGTGTAAAATACTTCTTATAAAAACCAAACAAAACCCCTATCAATGCTCAGCAGACTTCACCAAGGAAGTTGCTTCCAGGACAGGACGATGCCACGGCCGCGAGCTCCGGGCGCTTCCAGCCACGTTCAGGAACACCCTCCATGTGTGTTCTTGGAGTGGCTGGAGCAGTGTGACCACGGGGATGTTGACATGAGAAGGGGCAGGAGGGAGGTGGCACCTCTGATCCCTCACGGGGCAACTGGAGGTTATGGATAGTCCCAGAAGTGGGAGTGAGCGACCCGGGTGGAGACAGGTGGCAAAGACCTCAGGAGACCTGAGGCCACCACTGCTTTGGGGACAGGACGATGTCACCAACCCCCCCTGCCACGGGGGTGCCAGGGAGCCCAGTCTGGGGCACGAAGGTGCCTCCTGCACATCACAGACCCACCGCAGACACGAGGAGTTCCCCGGTACCCACCGCGGGGCCGTGGCCGCCGTCCTCCGCCGGGCACGTCCCGCTGCCACCTCCTGCTCTTCCCAGTCCTCCACCTTCTCAGGGCACACGGAGTTGCTATCCAGGCTTGGCACCGTCCATCAAGAAAGAAAACAGCCGAGATCACTGGTGTGACAGGGTTTGCACCTGGCATGAGCTTGAATTTTTATATATATATATATATATATACACACATATATATATATATATACACACACACACACAACACATGAAAGATGGTACAAAGACAAAATTAATGGGAATCGGGTCAACATGACCCAACTCAAACAAGCTTATCATCATATTGCCACTTCAGTTGATTAGTTGCAACATTTCCATGATAAAGAAAGGGGTAACCCAAAACAAGGGACAGCAAACCTGGAGTGGTGCAACCCCCACGAGCAGAGGGATTCCCTCACTGCCTGTGCCCCACGGACATTTGGCAAAAGCTTACACCCCCCTTGGAAAAACAAGCAATTCCTCAAAGAATACTGGATTTAGGGACCAGGAGTGGAACACGGTTTCGATGGAGGCGATGGGATTTCTGCACACCCACCTGGACAACACTTGGAGGTCAATACTAGTTTGACTAGAAATATAGGAAAGGTTTGGGATTAGTGTTTATGTTTCCTGCCTTTTCCTGCACAGGCAGCGGGGTGGGAGAGGGAGGAGGAAACAAACCTGACTCCACTTGTGTTTTATTCAGCGTCTCCCCCAGGTGTGTCCAAAGATCAAGTTCTCCCTTGTTTTGGTTTTCCCAAAGTACAGCCACTACTATAGGGGCCACTGTAGGAGATTCCTCTTTGAGAACACAGAACAAAACCAATCACGTGTTTTGGCAAAGTTATCAAACACTGACAAATGGAAAGACGACGGGTGAGCCCCTTCCGGAGCGCGGGGTGCGTGGAGATTGCTGTCCAGCTTCCATACACTACAAATTGTCCACGAGAGGCAATTAACAAACGAGTCAAACCTTATTAAGCGCCTTCCCCTGCCAGAGCCATTAAAAAAACAACAGAAAAACACACCCTTAAGATCATTAAGACCCAACTAGGCCCTTCTTATACATACAGTACATACATATATATAATATATATATATAAAATATACAGCTTACAGTTTTGGAGTCCTATTACAGTTAAAGCAGACTGAAAGGAGTGGGACTTTGTTTAGGAGCTCAACAAACAAGACATCTCCAAACCCCAGCGGGAGACAGCAGGTTGCAGAGGCCTCTTCACCAAGCACGGAGTGTCTCTGCAGGGGCTGAGGGCCCTGTCCCCAGCGGGAGCCAGTTACAGCAGTGCTCCGGACCGAACCGCCGCGGGACCGACCGGCAACGCCCCACTGGAACACGTCCCCTCTCCTCTGCAGCAGACCAGCAGGACCCCGGGAAGCCTCCTCTGTCACCAGGCTCTCGCCCAGCTTCGCCAAAGCTGACCTGCTTTCGCGGCCGCGGGGCTGGAGGGGCCGGGACACCGGAAGGAAACATCGGCCACGCTTCCTCGGAGCTCAGAGACGCCTGAAAATGTGCTCTTGAAACACGAGTTGCTTGAAGTAAAACCGAAAAGGTCGCGCTGTGCAGCGAAGTGCAGCACGTCTGCTCTACTCGGGGCCTGGCCCACGCCTACGCACGAAGCCGGGGAGGGCAGACTCAGCAAGACGGGCGCTTGTTTGAAGCCTACAAGAAAGTGCAGCTGGCTGAGCATTCCTAGAGCATGGCTGTTCTCTAAGGCAGTGCTTCGGGTGAGGCAGGAGAATAAGAAGGCCTAGTTCCGTGGGTTCGTTTCCTGGTACCAATAAAGGGGGTTTCTGGTTTCAGAGCAGCCTGCTTCCCAGGCCGAGGGTCATGTGGCCACTGCTTCCAGGTAGCTCTGCAGCTTACGGACGGTCGTCTCATCCAAGGAGAAGAGGTCAAAGTCAAAGGTTGTGTTGGTGACGTTAAAATGCCCGGTTTCCTCAATGAGATTCACGATCTGTATGGGGAGGAGAAGGAGGGATGTACAGAGAGCCCACACGAGGGTAAGGACAGCAGGGAGGGCAGCAGGTTTGGAGAAGCCACCCAGTGCTTTCCCATCCCTTTGGAACAGCCTTGGAGATGAGGATGTCTCGCCACAGGAAGGGAATCCTCTCCCACAAAAACAAACCAGCTCCTCCTGCATTCCTGACTACCTCAGTCCAGACAGTGATGTGGGCACATTTCTTTCCTTTTAATCATGGAATATCCTGAGCTGGAATGGACCCCCAAGGACCATCCAGCCCAACCCCTGTCCCTGCACAGACACCTCAACAATCCCCCCCGTCCCTGTTGTCCAAACCCTCCTGGAGCTCTGGCAGCCCTGGGGCCGTGACCAAACCCTGGGGAGCCTGTTCAGTGCCCGAGCACCCTGTGGGGGAAGAACCTTTCCCTGAGCTCCATCCCAACCGCTGACACAGCTCCAGCCCTTCCCTGGCCTCCTGTCCCTGCTCCCAGAGCAGAGCTCAGCCCCTACCCCCCCACCTCCCCTCAGGAGGAAACTGTCAATCAGACCAAGCTGTCAATCAGACCAAGTTGTCAATCAGACCAAGCTGTCAATCAGACCAGGAGATCCCAACTTTGGGATCGCTGCCAGGATGGAGAGGGAATATGCCCACACCACACTTCTGTATCATTCCAACAAAAACATTGTGTGCACAGCTGACTTTTATATTCATTCACATCTTTGCTTTCAAAGCAAAGCAGAATTTCTCAGGAAGGGTTAAGCATCCCAGGGGTCTGGCTGAGACCCTTGGACACGGAGAATCCCAGGGAACAAGAGGTGACAAGGATCTCTACCTGCTGTAGCACGTTGCGCTCCCGTAGTGCCATGAGTCGCCTGTGGAGCTCCACCAGCTCATCTGTGTAAGCCTGGACAGGAACACAAACAGTGACACACGTGGAGTGTGTGAAGGCTGCCAAAGTGACTTCCCTAGTGAGGATCAGAGGAACCTGAGGCCCTTTCAGGCGCGTTCCTATTCCAAATTTTTCCCTACAGTAGGAAATGCAGGATTGTTTACATGCTCACTTGTTCACTGTTTTTATATGAGTGGTTTGGTTTTCCTTTTTTTTTTTTTAAATTTTAATTTTATTTAGGCAGCCAACGACAGGTCTGTATCAGCAAAACTGAACTCACTCCAGTATTTAATAGAATCCCAGAATGGTTTGGGCTGGAAGGAACCTTAAAGGTCATCTTGTTCCACCCCCTGCCAGGGGCAGGGACACCTCCCACTATCCCAGGCTGCTCCAACCTGGCCTTGGACACTTCCAGGGATGGGGCAGCCACAGCTTCTCTGCCCAACCTGTGCCAGGGCCTCCCCACCCTCACACACAATAATTTCTTCCTAATATTCAATCTAAATCTGCCCTCCTGCAGCTCAAGGCCACCCCCCTCTGCCTGTCACTCCTTGTGAAACATTCCTCTCCAAATGACACACCTTGTCATACGTTCCCTTCTTCAGGATCTTCTCTGGCTTGTTACAAGACTCTGGGCTTTTCCTTCCAGATGCCTGAGGGTAAAAGAAATCAACTTAAGGGACCAAAGTTAGCTCAGACAACAGGGTGGTGTCCCAGCTTGGATGCAGAGCATTAAACAGGGAGGAACTACCTGTCTGATGAGGGCAGTGAAACAGGGAAAATTTGGTGCCAGTGGGAACTAAGGGTGCAGGAACCAGGGGTGTGGAAAGCAGTGCTGGATGGGAAGGTGGGATGTCATACCTTGTTGTTGGCTGGGGGCAGCTTCTGCCCAGGAGGTGGCTCTCGGCTCGGCGGGCAGGAATCGGCGCTGTTGTCACTGTCACTGTCACTGAGGCTCAGTCTGAAAAACCACCAGCAGAGAATGAGCATCACCAGGGAACAGCAAACTCACCCAGCTGCCAACTGGACCACTCAGAGCTATGTGAAATTCTCTTCTTCCTCACAGACTACCATGCTGTCTGGGAGAAACGGCCAGTCTGTAATTTCCAAGAATCCCTTTTTTCCCAGCTGATGTCACCTTCCATTCCTTGGGCAGGCAGAGCAGGGAGTTTTAGTTGACACATTACAGGCAGTAGTTCAACTCTGTCATACACAGGTCCCTTAGAACAACTAAGCACCACTCGATTTTCACAGAGAGCAACTGTTTATTTCAGGAATTCATCCCAAGATCACTGAGTACCTGCACAAGAGGCTCAGCAACACTGAGCACACAGGCCAAAAAATGCACTTAGTGTTGCTGGTGTGACCTTGGAGATTTCCCATTTACTCCCATTCTTCCTGTGGCCTACAGATGTACTATAGCAGGTGTCCTACCTGTGATGAGATTGAAAAACCATCTTAAAAAATGCCCTTCAAAGTCTCTCCATTCCTGTTTAGCTGATGATGACAAGTGCAATAATGGATATTTGTTTTCGTTTTGGTGAACACCAGCATCACTTGAAATTTGCAGCTGCTATCTGGGCCAAACATTTGAGTGCAAATATTCAGCCTGCGACTCCAAGTTTTGGCTATAACAGAGTTTCCTGAGGGGAGAAGGATGAAATTCAACTATATTCTGGGAACTGAAGCAGGAAACAGCTGTAAGTGATTCCCAGAGGAGCTGAGTAGCCAACTGTCAGTACACATGGTGGGCAGAGTGACTCCTCAGCTGTGTCTGTCACAAGCAGCCAGAGCAGCACACACTGTGTAATCCCTGCAGATCAAAGGTGTCACACTCCATTCAGCTCAGCAGAGATCTGAGGCTCACAATTAGGTGACTGTTGGAAGGGGTTCACTCACTAACACCTGCCAGCCCAGCACTTCCCAGTGCCCTCCTCTCTTTGAGCTCCACATCCTTCTCTGTTCTCACCAGCTCCACGTCCCCACCCCGTGCTAAGTGCCCCACACATCCCCCCCCACAAACAGCCCCATCCCTTTGATTCCTCCCTCCAAATGGAGGGCACCCAAAAATACCAAACGCAGAGGGCAAAAAGCCAAACAAACATCTTCCTTCCGGAGTTGTTACCACCTGGAATCCCGGCTGACTGGGTTTGCTTTGACTGCTGCCTCCTCCCCAGAGGAGCTGTCGTCATCATCCGACTCCTCCGACTGCAGATCCTCCACCATGGAGCGCAGGGGGCCTGGGGGCAGAGGGGACACAGGAATTCAGGACCAGGAGGATGGAGCAGCAACTCCATCCCAGCTCCCTGAGAACTGATTTTTGTTATTATAAATTAATTATATAATTACTGGGGTAATTACTGAGCGACATTGTGAGTTCCCAGTAAGATGTCACTGGTTTTATCCCTTTGCACAAAGCTGTTGGGAAAGGACACTGTGCTCCAGGCTCAAAGCTAAGGCAGAGCTGGCAAACTTTACAGCTCCCTCCCCCCCAAATCCTCCCACTTCCCTTCTCAAATGAAAACAAAAGGACACATTTTTCATGCATTTGGGGCTGATTTAAATGTCACTCCAGAGAGTGTTTGTAGCAACACAGCTTTTGTTCCAGTTAGAACATTTACTATTGCCACAGTTTATCTCTCTGGGTTATCAGTGGAGGGATCTGAGAAAAGGAGCTGTTACACACTGGCAAAGTGATGAATGGCACATTTATAATTTTTAATAAAACATAGATGAGACTGGAGAACTGTTCTGGTGACTTTACAGATCAGGCAGCAGCAACATATTTATAAACCGAGGCAGAAACCAAAGCCAACAGGGAAAGAACCAAACCCACAGGGATTCCCTACTCATAAATTAGCTGCCAAAAGAAGAAAAATACTTGTTCATGATTATGTTATGACATTATTGCTTTTTCTTGCTGAAGCATCACAGTTCCAACACATGGCTGCATGTAAGAAACTGTATTAGCCTTACACACAGTGCTGGGAAAGCAGCTTTAATTCTCTTGAGCCTTTTAAGGTTATGCAAGGAAGGTTTTAATAAATTGTATTTCTTGCAACACACCTTGACTGTGGTTCTGAGATGGCTCGAAATCAGAGTCAGAGCTGGAGTCGGAGCTGGAGCTGGAGTTGGAAGGGCTGGACTGGACAGACTTAACCCCCCATAAAAGGGAAAAAAAAAGAAAAAGAATCTTAATCTTTCTAATCCAGAAAACCAGAGCACAAAGCACAGTGAGATAAGAGAATCTCAAACATCACTGAATGCAGTTCTTGGGGTTACAGAAACATACAAAATGCAAGGGGAATAAAACCAACATTCATGAAGGTTTGGGAGGATGAAGATCAGCACTCCTGGGAGCAGCAGCAAGGGCTCCCACCAAAACCCTTCAAGCCATGAGTTTCAAATACCCTCAAGTGATGAAATACAGCACCTGAAAAATGTTTAAGTGAAAACCCCTTACTATGAAGTGGAAAGATGACCAGCACACAACCCTGAGCAGTTATCAAAGCCCTGTTAAAAAGTGCATTTATTGTACCCACCAAAGTTCCCTCTGAACACCTCAGACTGATCAGTGAACATGGAATCATGGAATGTTTTGAGGTTGGAAGAGATCTTAAAGATCATGTAGTCCCAAACCCCTGCCATGGGCAGGGACACCTCCCACTATCCCAGGTTGCTCCAACCTGGCCTGGGACACTTCCAGGGACGGGGCAGCCACAGCTGCTCTGCCCAACCTGTGCCAGGGCCTCCCCACCCTCACAGGGAAGAACTTCCTCCTAATATCCAATCTGATCCTACTCTCAGTCAGTTTGAAGCCATTCCCCCTTGTCCTGGCACTCCAGCCCCTTGTAAACAGTCTCTCTCCATCTTTCTTGTCAGCCCCTTTAGGCCCTGGAAGGCCACATTTAGGTCACCCTGAAGCTCCTCTTTTCCAGACTGAACAGCCCCAATTCTCTCATCCTCATCAACATGGAGAAATGCCTATCCTAACAAGCTCACTTGACTCCAAAATTACTACGAAATTACTATAATACCCTCAAACCAGTTGTTTCTACACCAATTTCAGTGATCTGTTGTACTGGTTCTACAAACCAGCACAACCCTTGGGAACTCAACTCTTCTCTCAGCCCTCAGCAGAAATGCTGGGACCATCCTGTGCAGGAAGAGGGAGTGAAGAGATAAACAAACTACCGATAACAACAGCATCCAGAGAGGAAGTCTGAGTGCTCCGTGTGTTTTTAATCCTAAATCAATATTAACGCAGATGTTGAACAGCGATCACTGCACTACCCGGAGGGAGCGCCAGGGGGCAGCAGAGGCCACGGCAACTCCTCCGGCCAAAACGGCTCCTGAAAATCCCCTAAAACTGGGGGGTTTGGGGTATTTATTATTTGGTTAAAGATTCTCAAGGTACTGTAGTATCTTGCCTTTTTAAAACTAATTCCCTGAAAATTTGCGTTTCAATTTCACTGCTTCGTTCCTAGGAATCCAACTATTACTTCCACCACCAAATCCTGATGCTGGAAGAATATTCCCATTAATCCATCAACTTTATTACAGGGAAGGTTAATACTATAAAAACATTGTGACAGCTAGAAAAAGGCACATCAGCAGCTTTGGGCATTATTAAGTGAAAGTGGTAGTGGGACTTTCCTGTAATTTATCAGAGAATCCCAGAATCATTTATGTTGGAAGAAACTTCCAAGATCATCAAAACCAACCTGTTCCCAATGCCCACTTTGTCCCCCAGTCCAGAGCACTCAGTGCCACATCCAGTCCTTCCTCGGACACCTCCAGGGCTGAGGACATCACCACCTCCCTGGGCAGCCCCTGCCAATGCCTGACAACCCTTTCCATGAAGAAATTCCTCCTGATGTCCAACCTAAACCTCCCCTGGCACAGCTTGAGGCCATTTCCTCTCATCCTGTTCCTTGTTCCCTGGAGCAGAGCCTGACCCCCCCCGGCTCCCCCCTCCTGTCAGGGGGTTGTAGAGAGTGAGAAGGTCCCCCCCCCGAGCCCTTTTTCTCCAGGCTGAGCCCTCCCAGCTGCTCCTGGTGTTCCAGCCCCTTCCCCAGCTCTGTTCCCTTCCCTGGACACACTCCAGCCCCTCAATGTGTTTCTTGGAGTGAAGGGCCCAGAATTGGACACAGCACTCGAGGTGTGGCTTCCCCAGTGCCCTGCACAGAGGGATAATCATTGCCCTGGTCCTGCTGCCACACTCACCCCAGTATTGGCAAAAATTTCAATTATTTCACTGTGAGAAGTGGGAAAAACAGGTTGAAGAGGGTATTACAACCCTTGGGAATGTTTCAGGAGCGAAGGATAATAATTTAACAATTCCCAGATCAGATTTACTGGCACATTGCAGCAGCCCTGGTTGCTTAGAGAAATTACAACATGATAATAGAGAGAACAGGTTGCCNAAAAAAAAAAAAAAAAGACCAGTAACTTCCAGCAGGAGCTGAAATGGCAGGAGAAACTCCTTCATCCCACCAGAGTCCCTGGAGCTCTCAGGCCAGGAGCACAAATGGGAGCAGGGCTGTGCCTTCCCCAGCAGCCTGCAAAGATGTCAGCTCGGAGCCTTGGTGGAGCTGCAGCCTGGAGGGTGTTGCACAATCCCTTGGCTGCAGCAGCAGAGCTGATTTAAGAGTTTCCGGGCCCTGATCCACCTCCAGCTGCTCCTTCACTTCAGTGCTGGGGCTCCACACACAGCTCGGCTGTGCCAGCACAAACCTTGGAGCAGCACAGGGCGGCGCTGGGAGCACCGAGAACCCCCAGGGTGGGAAAGGAACTGCAGGAGTCTGCTCTGCTCCAAACCCCCAGGGTGGGAAAGGAACTGCAGGAGTCTGCTCTGCTCCGCCAGTGCACTGATGCAGTGCTGCCCCGGGGCTCCGTGTTCCACAGAAAGCCAAGCTGCCTTACTCCAAGTATTCCTGCCCTCAGATCCTGCTGTCCAGCATCCAACAGACCCAAGAGCTGGTGCAGGGGAGCACATGGAGGCCCAGGGAGCTCGGGGGGGCAGGACAGGGCTGTGGTTTCATGGCAGTGGGAGCAGCACTATCAGCTTTCAGCTGCCCGGGATCACGAGGGGACAGATGACACCCAAGGAATAATGCAGTCCAGGATACCCAGGGATCAGCAGAGCCCAGTGAGGGCTGGAACTGAAATTATGGACTTGCTGCACTTCAGGTATAAGGCTAAAAGTGGAGAGGAGCTGCCTCTTCTTGATGCCCAAGCTACACATTTAATCCATCTGGGAAACAAAATCATAAAACCCCAGAATGGTTTGGGTTGGAAGAGACCTTAAAGCCCATCTCATTCCACCCCCTGCCACGGGCAGGGACACCTTCCACTACACCAGGTTGCTCCAAGCCCTGTCCAACCTGCTTTGAACACTTCCAGGAATGTTACTTCTCTGAAGAATAACTGGAACTAACTCTTCCCCAATAAATTCTTCTGCTGAAAATCCTGCAGGAAAAATCCTTCCTGTCAAACACACGAACACTTACTGCATCAGGGTGCTGATTAAATCCTAATACAAATTGTCCCTACAAAGATTTATTTTAGTAAAAAAAAAAAGTGGTCAGTAGGAAGTTGTTCCAAAATTCCTGTGATATTATCCTGTGAATCCTATTACAAGATATATGGTTTCTTTATAACAAATATACAAGGAAAAATAGCGATAGTTTGGTTTAAGTTGTGTCTTTCCCCTCCTACTTTTTTTTTTGCCTTCTTTTGGAAAATATTTTTTAGAAGGCAGAGGATGAGGAATGTTCTCGGTTGTAAAAAGGAAAAAAATATTTAGACAGCTTTTAAAAATAGTCGGACAAGAACATAATTTGTTTTATGTTTTACAACACAATTTATTTAGGTTTGGTGGCATGTGGTTGTACTTTGAGCTTCAGCCAATGGCACATTTCTTACAGGCTGTGTCAGGAAGAGGGGCTTTATTTACATTTTAATACTGTTGGGTACAAAAATGAAATGATTTCCTCTTTTTCTGAATTAAGACCACAGTCAAAAACATTATGTTATCATAAACAGGTAGAAAGTGTATCTCTCTCTACTGTAGCTCTGTAAATGTCTCTGCAAGGGATGAATGAGGGACCATCACCTTAAACTGACTTTTAGGTAACTCTGCCTGCAGATAAATCTAAACAGAAGGGTGTACCTGAAACAGGAGGTAAATCAGGTAGGGGGATTGATTAATATTGACAGGGTTTTCCAACAGAAGTTTTATTTGAGATACAACCCAGCCTAAGCACTTACTAACCTGGTTCTCTGTCTTCTCTAAGAGAGTATTTTTAACATCTCTTTCATGCAGGGATTTAAACAGCATCTTTCCAAATTCTGATAAAGATAAATCCCTACTCACCTCTGACTTGAAAGAAGTTTCATCCTCTGAATTCGACTCCTCCATTTCCACAGGCTTTTTGATCTCCTTGGCCTCACTCTCAGATTTTACCTTTTCCACTTTGGCATTCATCTTCTCCTTGGCTTGTTTCTTCTCTGGATATGAGGAAGACGAGGTTCTGGGAGATGTCCCCAGGATATTCTTCACCCCTTTGGAGCTACTCTTTTTTTGTTTTTTGGCACTAGGCTTTGGTGACTCCACGTTGGAGGGCCTCTTGCTGGAAGACTTTAACTCCGGCTGTGGCCCCCCCTTTGGAGAAGTGTTCTCCAGTTTGGTCTCCTTCACGGCCAGTTTTGGTTCCTTGAAAGCAGCTTTTGGAGGTGCCTTCTCCTCCTTAGGCAGTTTGTTCTCAGTTGGTTTTCTGGAGGAGTCCTTCAAAGGCTTGTTTTGTTCTCTCTCAAGGTCTTTGGAGGAGTTTTTGCTCTCAGAGTCTTTCCTGGGCCTCTCTCGGTGCTCCTTGGTTACTTTGTGTGGCTTGGATGCTTTGCTGCTTTCCTTGTTTGCATCCTAAAATTCAGCAACAGAAACATGCACTATGGGTATGAAATGGAAGTTCTGCACAGAATGGTAACACGCACCCTCAGAACTCACATGGAAGTGTTTGTTTCATGCAGAAATCCAGCCACTGATGCCTCAAGTACTTCTCTACCTCCCAGGCAAACATCTACACTTCCCTAAAGCTGATGGACACAAATTGACAGTGGGAACTACAACATCTGCATTAGGACAGGATGAAACATGTTCCTGATCCTTTCCAGGATCTATAAATGGTCTAGAAACACCTGTAGAGGTTTAGTTCAGATTTAATCTGAATGCAAACACACCTGAACCTCTGAGGGCAACCTGCAGGAAGAGAAGCAGAATATTGTCTCTTAAGCTACTGGCAATTTTCAGAGCTCTTGTCAGAGCCCTTTATTTCTCTGCTGTCTTCTGTGTTTCCTAATGCTTAATTCCTGACCAAAATTAAATCAGCCACTAACAGGTAAGTCATCTTTCTTCTGTTTCATAACACCAGAAAGAATGACCTAAGTGCCAGAAGTGTTTGGAGCCCTGAAGGACATGGACATCAAAATTGAATTACACTGTAAAATGAATTGTTGTTAATATCTGTGACTGTTCAGGCTGACAAACTCCATGTGATCTGCTCCAGAGCACAGTGCTTGGGGATTGCTTCTCCCATGTAGAATTATACAAAAATAGCTTCAGTACAGAAGTGAAAACAAGAAAAGGTTCTTCAGAAGGTCTCAAGAACTGGCTACTGCTGGATGCAAACCTCAGATCTGGAAATCACCAGTTTGCAGCATATTTTATGTTTTTTACAGCACTGCCCTGAGCAGTTCTAAGGACAAGTCTCCTCTCAGCCCTGCTGCCAGGAGATTCAGGGATTCAGAGTAGGGCTGGACATGGCAGAGGAAGAGCCACAGAACTCACCCTCAGCATTGAGGATCCAAGTCAGAACAATCAGAGAGGATTTCACCCACCTTTATCTGCTCTAGCAGATCAGGAGGAAGATATGAATCACCAAAAATTCCCACTCTTGGACATTTAATTTTCTTTTCAAAACTTCCCTGGAGAGAAGTCTATCAAATCATAAAAAAAGCCTCCTAAATTATGGTAAGTTCCAGACCATTGGCTACTGAACTGCAGAGCACAAGAAGGTTTCAGAATTGGAAGCAGCCAGAAACAGCTGCTAAACAAGCTCTCAGCAGCAAGTCCTGAAAGACTTCTTCACCTCAGGGTGACCCAAAAGTGTGCTGCACTGACCTTTGACCCGTGGGAGGGTTTGGTCTTCTTGGGATCAGAGAAGGCAGACAGAGGTATCGTGGGTAACATGGGATAGTCAGGACTTGGCCTTGAAACAGTTTCTGCTCCTTCTGGCATTACCATTACCTGGGAATAAAGAGGAGAAAAATGATGTCTGGGTAAAGTCACACGGACTATTAACTATTAACACATGATTATGTTAAGCCCCTTGCTCAATTAACACATTATTATTCATCTTTAGAATGGGTTTTTTCCCCCTGCTTAAAGGCCATAAAAGGATATTGTCTATGGAATGCTCGGTTTCAAAGCAACTCCTCAAATACAGCATATTAAACCCACAAAAAATGAAAGGCAACACTCAATATCGTGTATCTTTCCCAAAGGGAATGCCAATATTCTGAGCACAGGCAGGCAATAAAGCTCTGGACAAGAACTGTGTGTTCTGCTGCAAATGCTCTTACCCTGAAAAAGGGTAGAGAGATAAATCTGGAAGGAATGAACAAGACTTCATCGGTTTAGAAGCTGAATTCAGGGGAAAACAGGAAAATGAAAAAGCAGGGCTTAGGTCTCTCCCTTGACAAGCTTTTAACACCAAGCACTGAGCTCCCTGAAACAATTCCCTTCTTACCTCCCCTATATTGTCAGAATAATTCTGTGGAAAACTTCCACTAGATAAACTAGATAAAAGTGATTCACAGCTGAAACACCTCAGTACACAAGGAATACAGTAATGTACTGTGAAAATCCTAGAAAGCAGAGAATGTTCCAGTCACCCTAGGGCTAAAATGAGCACCTTCCTCTCTGTGCCCATTCCAGAGAAGCACTGGCACACCAAGGAACAGCTGGAATATCTGCAGCTCCTGAGATCTAGTGCTGACATTATTCCTCACAACTTCCTGACTTTTTCAGAAGAAAACTTTGCCACCAATTAAGACCATCCTGAATAAAATCTTTGAACAGAACATTCTGCATTGCTACATATGAGGGTGTCCCAGAATACAGAATTATAGAATGGTTTGGGTTGGAAGGGACCTGAAAGCCCATCCAGTCCAACCCCCTGCCATGGGCAGGGACACTTTCCACTATCCCAGGTTGCTCCAAGCCCCATCCAGCCAGGCCTTGACATCCTCTGGCTGGTTAAAAACTTCATGCACTTTGTGGCTTTTACTGATCTGCCCAGATCTTGTAGATATTTAAGGATCATCTTTTAGTCTATCACTGCATAGTGCCTTCCCAGATATAAAAATTCATCCACTGTAGCAACCCACATCTTTTTGTGCCTTCAAGAGTGTATCTATTTTTCCCCTACACCTGTTTCCACTCTATATTCTAATATTTTTCATTAATTTTTTATTACTTAAGCCACAAGCAGCTGATCTCAGGTTTAGAGGATGTTTATTGACCAGGAAGCACTAACTATTAAGCTCAATAAAATGAGTAAGGAGTGGACTGGAAGCCTCTCCTTTCCTTGAGCTTTCCTGTACTGATCCAGCTCCAGACAGCAGGAAGCTCACTGATAACTGTAGCTGCCTGATGGACAGCCTGCACCATCCACAGATCTCCATTTCCAGAGAGGTTTTAGTGCTTTGGTATTAATGGTCACATTTAAATTGAAAAATGAAGTGTCACCAATCACACCAGCAATGGGTTTTTCTGCTTCAAGTGCTGCAGTTGCATAACCAGGAGTAAAAATTGGCTGGGTCATCCTTCAGATGAACACAGAAAACTGCTTGAAGCCTGCAAGAGAAACCTCAGAGCAAAACGAGCTCACTGCACATTTTAGCAGAACCTCTTGGGGTCCCAAATCCCTGTGGCACTTACCCCTCCAGCCCTAATGAGTTTGCGCCTGAATTCCTTGGTGGGGTTGTTGAAAGTCAGTTTCTCACAACGAAGGTGGTTCACAGGTGGATTTCCCTCCAAATTTAGGAACAGGTCGTATGTGAAACAAACCTTTTTCGGCTCCTCCTAAAAACAAGAAAGACTTTGGGAAACTGGAAGAAGTTTGGCAGGCACACTAAAGCTGAGGATCCAAACAGTCACTCCTGAAAATCCCAAATAAACCACTGAGTGTTGCATTTGTGGAGTTTTTCATCATGAGATCAGAGAGCTGGAAATTAAACTATTTGTGCCTGAAGTTAACACAGTGTTCATCAGGAACTCAGGAATGAGGCTCCCCACTGCAAAAGCAATGAATTTTGACTCAAAATTGTCTGTTTAAAGCTGGTCAAGTCTTCCCAGAAAAGCAGATACACAAGCTTTATCCACTATTCTGTTTTCACCAAAAATCAGATCCTATCTCCTTTGGGAAGCAACTCTAAGTATCAATATTAAAAAAAGCATAATCCTTTTTCAGAAAAGGAACAACTTCTGAACTCCCAGGATCTCTGCGGGTACTGAGAAAAGATTAAACGCAATGGGAAAAGGATGACTTGGTTTGCAAAATCCTTTTCAATATGCATATTGCAGAGGCTGAATGGGAAGATATCCCAGGCTTTTGAACTTTCCAAGGGCACTTTCACCCAAGCAATCCCAAGTTTGTATGCATGTTGGGGATCATCTGCGCCTCACTGCTTCTGTTCCACCTGCTGCGTTTGCAGCACAGAATGGAAGAAATCTCCTCCTTTTTTCCCCCCCTCCTGAAATTGCAAATATCTCAGACTACTCGTGTATTACAAATATCCACAGGACGCTGCCTGGTTTTCTCTCGTATTCCAGCCATTTCCAAGCTGGAAACTGAATGTGGCAACAGAGACTCTCCTGCAAAGCCCAGCGAGCCCGGCAGTACCCTCCGTATTTCCATGAATGCTTCCCACATGCCTCATTCACTGCGCAACATCAAGCAGCTGCACAGCAGCCTTTTCCAGAATTCCTATCCAGCAGCTCGATTTCCTGGTGCAGTTGCATTGTTGGATGGGAACAGACGCCGCAGGCTCCCAGCCCGAGCCATTAGATTTGCTGAAAATAGGCTGAAGCATCAAACAGCTTCAGACCACCCCGAGTCCTGCTGTCTGCTCCAGGGATCCTCATGGAGCTGCACAGGCTGTTTCTTGGACAAACTACACCTCTCATAATGCAAAGGGTGGTAACTACACCTGGTTTACATCAAAAAATGACTCCCTGAGCTCATCTGCGAGTCGTGGTCTTGTGTCCTATCCCACAAACAGGGGAAGACATGGACACACAGAGGAGTCTCAGATGAATGTGCTACCAACCCCCAGGGTTTTCTTCCTCTTTCTGGAAAGTTCTGAAGAATCCACACGCTCCTGAAAGGTTTCAGTGTCTACCACAAGAGATAAATGGGAAGAAAAAGAAAAATCCTTGCAAACTGCCCTGTCATTCCCTCCTCTCCATGACCGTTCTCATTAACGGAATCATTAGCGAGCTCTGCGTGTGTGCTCGCTGCAGTTCAAACGGCAGCTGCACAGGGTCCCTCAAAGTCTAATAAACTGAAATGAAGGATGAATAGGAATCCAAATGTGGCCTAATAATGGTTTCTAAAATGCTTTTCCTGGTTTACAACAGAGTAAATAGATCTTGGATATATTAGCAAATGCAGGCTTTGGTCAAAAGCTGTTTTGCCATCCCATTACCAGCCCTGCTTTGTCGTTTGCCCATTTGTTTTCCAGGCAGGACAGAGGCAGCAGATTCCTTTCCCTCTCCCCTTAGGTATCCCATTTTTCGTACAGACTCACAAGCAGAAAACTGCTCAAATATGTATCATGTGTCTGTCGAATTTTTACAAAATTGAGGCAGTTTTTCAATGTGATTTTTCTCCAGCTCAGAGATCACAACCGCCCTGGGAAGGAGCTCCAGCCAAGTGCCCTGATCATTAAAATCCCCTTTGTTTCCCCCAGGCCATGAGGAGCCCCCTGCCCCCCCCAAGTGAACAGTTGAGATTACAGCACTCCTAAAAGAACCACCACAAAAGTCTCAAAGCAAAAAGCTGCAAATAAACATTCTTTCCTTTACTACCCTCACTGCCCAGCTAATGATTACAGCTCAAGCCACTCCAAAGCTTAATCCATCCGGTCCTCCCTAAAAGGTTCTTCCCTCCAAACAACCATCAAGGGGAAGGAGGGGGGAGAAAACCAAGGGAAATCTCTCTCAATTGACCCAGACCTACCCATCCTCTAACTTTAAATGGAAGGCCAGGCTGAATTCACAGTGCCACACTTCAAAGCCTTTCTAAATACTATGTTGGGATCCACACATCCTGCTTGGGGCTGTAACTTGGTGTAAGTACTTTCTCACCCTACAAACTTTGGTCCAGACAGTCCTACCACATCACTTTATGTACTCCTGCTTGAGTAGCAACTACACACACCAGCCAAGCTTTACTCTTAGATGATTCCACCTTCTGATATTCAACCCTATTCAACCACTAAAACTGAACAGGGGAGAGACTTACTTTCTGTGGAGATTTTGATGCTTCCATAAGCTTTTCTAAAGGGCCTTACTCACAAGAAAAGCTTTAGAAAGATGGATCACATCCATTTCTAACTGGTAAATATCACAGTTATCCAGATTAAAGTTCAATGGCCAATTTGGACATGAAATGGTTAAGCTGGTACAGGGATGTCTCAGCAAGGCACCTCAGAACCTCAGTTTGCATCTGCCCGTTAAATCTCCTATGCCAGAGAAGTAAACTGCAAGTGTGGACCACAAAGCCAGGGCCAAGCTTTTATTTGCAGCTGCTGTAAACTTCCCTTCATCCAGTGAATCCCCCTATTCCACCTCCAATCTCCTAAGCAGGGTACATTAGGTTTTATTTTTACTGCTTCCTGTCTGCACCGACTGCCACTGCGCTGTAACGAGCACTGAAGCTGCTTTATTTTTCCTTTGAGTTCTAAAGTAATGGGTTAAAGTTCTTTTGGCACTTTTCTTAGCAAGAGGAGGAATTTTTCAAAGTCTTTTGTTAAAATTTCCTTGTCTTGTTTTTAAGGCAGGGTGTGCCCTTTGCCACTTAACACAAATCAAAAGAATTTCACTGGTAGCGTGCGCATAAAGCCCATAAATCACTTTTAGAAAGCCATAAAACAAAATTATCTACAAAAATCTAGCACACCAAGGAAGCAGGCTCATGGTTATTCAATAACTATAACATCTAACACCACTTCCCTTTTGCCATAGATCCAGGCTGACAGAGTCATTTATCCGGAACGTCTGTATAAATGAAACCCCCTTCCCAGGCTTGTACAACCCGTCTGACTGGTCTTCCACCCCTTCCAGACAGGGCATTTAAAAGTGAATAGCCCCATATTCAGTTTTTGAAGCAAGTAGCCTTATGTTCTGCTCAGGAGTCCATGAACCACCCTCCAGGGTTAAGTCAAATTACAGAGAACAGCATTTTGGACTCTCCGCCCTGATAGCAGAAGTAATTCTTTGTTTGAAAATTAGGTTTTCCTAATATATCTTTGTAATATATTTTTATACTCACTGCCTCAAGACAAGCATTTCATAATCTCCTAACTCTTACAAATACATGATATGATGCTGGCACGGCTGATAAAGCAAACACATCCTTGCCAGGAACTGCAAATATATATATTCACATATATATAGACATTTTCAGCATATGGAGGTGCCACACTGAATGGCTACTGAAACACACACAGCCATGGGGTTTTGGCCAGGAAAGCCCTGGTCAGATCAAGGAATGGGTAAACTGATAATACATTATTAATTTTTGACAGGGAAAGGTAAAAAAAAAGAAGATTCACTACTCAGCAGCAGCATAAAAGGAAGTGCTGCGGGTTTGGTAAGGAAAGTGATACAGAACAGACCTAAAAAATGTGAGTGACAAATGCTTCCCTTAAAGGGCAGACAAAATGACAAGTTTTACTCCTCCTCCCACAACTTCCAGCAACACTGAGTAAATACCAACAGGTTAAAGCTACTCATCCTTTCCTCAAACCTGTGCAGATTCTGCCCCAAGAACAGCAATTTAAGTAAAATCAAATGTCTCCTGCAAAGCACAGGCTCTTCAACCTTTCCTAGGAGTATTTCCCAGGCCAATTCCCTCCTGATGGCACAGTCCTGACACCAGTTGTAACTCATCTTGTTTCACCTCCCCTGCCATATGTGCAGCCCACCTACAATGTCCCCACTGAGTTCCTACTTGGATACACAAATAATTTTCCCCTTCTTCAATATTTCTCTATTTATTTTCTATCTCATACCTATAAATGTTGCAGAAGGGGCAAAATGTGCATGTTTTTCTTTTGAACCTCACTGGAGAAATCCAACGAATTTCTCTGCTTTCTGTGCTTATCTCCTCCTCACTAATAGGAAAAGCCCAAGTTCCGTGTATCCATTATGTAAATCCTGGAAGGCTTTTTATCTCTAGCACTAAAATTGGGAGGCAGCATCTTTAAAGAGACTTTAATACAACATCTTATCCATGTTGCATTAATATCATCTGCCTTATATCAGAGTAACATGAAAATACACTAGACCTTTAGCTTTGTTGGGAGGATTGATCTAATTTGATTAGGATGCAAAAAATGTCACAGGGGATGAATACCAAAGTCAGACCTGTGTTACAGCCTCGAGATCACAACGTGTACCACTGCAAGAGATTTATTTGGAGACAACAATGAAAAAAGCCTCTACACTGATGAAACTGAGGGGGAGAGAAAAGGGCAAGAGCAGGAGAAAAACAGCAACGCATTTGTTGTACCCGGTTTGTATCGATTCGAGCACCAGAAGCCACTAAGAGCAGCCCTCGTTACAGGAACACAAAGGATTTCAAAACAAAAATAGCACACTAACATTTCCAGTCCAAATGATCTGCTGTCATTAGTCAACCCTGCTTTCAAAAGCTTTATCAATCAACCTGCTGAGCCCCTGCCATTTGTTTTTCAGGATCAGTTACAGCAGCAGAGGCTCGGCCGGTATGAAATGAGTGTTGTGGCCACACAGAGCCACAAACTGCCCGGGCTCACAGCAACAGTCACGATTTATATGCTGGAATTCAAATGACAAGGCTGAGAAAGCACCTACTCATGGAGGAACTGAAGTGCAGCACAGCAAGGACAAACACAGGCCAACAACGTTTGCAGAGGAGAAGAACAGGCTCTTGCACCTTTTTGACGCTCTGCTGACACTTCCCTGTCTGACAGAAAGGCACCAAAAGCTTCAGGGGGCCAAGAGCCAGGACTCTGCTGCTCCAAACACACAACAACAATCAGGGAGTACTACAACACAAAGAGTTAATGGGCAATTTTATGTCAAGTTGCTTAAAAAATCCCTGATGAAGCTCATTAAAACCATTTTTCAAACTGTTCCTTGCCAGAGCACAGGTCGGTGTTTCTGTAGCCAAAGCAAAGAGTACACAGGCTCTGACAGCCAGGATTTACCATTCCACTAACAAATCAGCACAGGGAAAGGAAATGGCTAAGAAAGGAGGCTTAAACTGTGGAAAAAAAACCCAAAACATTTCAGCCAACCATGGCAAAGATCAATGTCCACAGACTGGTTCACTCTCTCTTTAAATCCTTTCTCTTCTCACCTCTACAAAGCTGAACATGCATCAATAAACAAATCCCAAGGGCTCTGCAACCCTGGTTCCAACCCAGGACATACATCAACAAAAACGTGTCAGAATGTGGGAGCATAAAAGGTAAACAGCCACCCAGCTCCCCCAGCCCAGCCACCTCCAAACAGCCTCTTCTCCCCAATCCCAGAATCAATCCATAACATCTACTTGAAGAGAGTTACTCAAGGATGAGTCCCAAATGCTGGAATCAATTCAGAACAGCAGCTGATCCCCACCAGTGTCAACAGGTTTACACAGATCAGTGAACACATGGTCTTAAAGTACTGAAGACTTGGATTTATTTGTTGATTTAACATCACATTCTTTGATTCAGGAGAACACAGGCTGTATCCCAAGCTTTTGCTGTTCCTCCTCCTTTTCCTTCCCTATCTTTTTAATTTCTACTATATCTCAGTCTTTGCTTTTCTACCTTTGCAGAAACATTTACCTCTTATATTTCCTTCAACATCACTTACTGAAAATAATCACAGCTCTTAAATTCCAACATGGCATTATCACTGGGCAATGGTGGATACAGGAGCCCAATTCTTCATATCAAATCATGGAATATCCCAAGTTGGAAAGGACCCCCAAGGATCATGAGTCCAACCCCTGTCCCTGCACAGACACCCCACCAATCCCCCCCTGTCCCTGTTGTCCAAACCCTCCTGGAGCTCTGGCAGCCTTGGGGCCGTGACCAAACCCTGGGGAGCCTGTTCAGTGCCCGAGCACCCTGGGGGGGAAGAACCTTTCCCTGAGCTCCATCCCAACCCCTGACACAGCTCCAGCCCTTCCCTGGGCTCCTGTCCCTGCTCACACCAGCAGCAGCTTCTGAGCTGCCAACACACTTAGTCTGCATACATAACTTAGTCCATGGTTGAACCTGGGAAGGTTTCCCTGTTCCAATGATGTGCTGGAAGATGGAACCCACCACCTTTCTCCTCAGCCATTGCTTGTCCCAATTTAATAATGAGAAACGCTGCCTGAAACTCCTCAATTAGCAACTTGTCCATCAGCTTCAAAATGGAAAAGAACTCCAGAACACACACAGCCAAAAACCAGGGCAAAGATGAGGATTTTGAAGATCTGTAGGTTTGAAAACAAGAGTGCAACTAAACCTGTTCTCCTATTTATTTGTCATGTTTCTCAAGACCAAAATGTCAGAAACAGAGTGCCTTCTCCTAAATTAACTGCTCCTTCCATTGTTTCCAGGGAGAACAGAGCCCACCTATTTCCCTTATTTATAAAAGCCACCTCTCTGCTCAGTGCTGGGAACAACTCTGCAGTCACGTGTGTGGAGGAACAATGAGAACTGATGACCCTGGTGGGTGTGAAACCAAGTTCTAGGCAGAAAAGCTGCCAGTTCCATATTCTGTAAGAAACATGGGAATGCAAGGGACAGAGAAAAAGAAAACATAGGAATGTAGATGGCAGGCAGTGCAAACAAAAGCACCTATAAAAAAAAACCACAGAGAAATGAGAAATATCTGAGGATTTGTGAAAGACAAACCACTGGAGACCTGCAGGGTCTCCAGTGTGAGGAAAAACTGGGTGAAGAAAGGAAGGGAAAATCAGAGGTAATGGGAACTGAACCACAGTTCACCTCTCACAGTCATTAGAGGTCCCACTTACAAGGAATCAGTGTGGAGAAGTTCACATTTTTTGTCAGGAATGTAAAGGACTTGACTTGAGCCAACATTTAATGCAGATGGAGTTTCTGATTCCTATCTAAAACCTCAGAAAAGCCACCAGAAGTCAAACTACTCTTAAGCTTTTGAGGGCTTTTCGTTGCACTCAAATCCTGGTTTTCAGTGTTTGAAAAGCTGCTTTTATCAACAACTTTCACCCCCCAATCTCTGAATGCCATATCTCTTCACAACCTTTTGGCTTCCCATACCCCCCCCAAAAAATAACTTGTGGGCAAAACACTCCCAGGTTTAGGAGACCAGTCTGTCTTCTTGTGGTTCAGTCCTATTATCTGGCTCGTTACTCTGACTCATAAAGTGGGGTCAGGGCAATGCAGCAGGCCAAAAATCCAAACTAAAATGCTAATTATTCACAAAATGACACTGCCAGGAGAGTATCCTCTCCTTTCCTGAGAAGGAAACTACAGACAGATTTGTGGGAGGTACATGGAAAGGATGATGGGAAGCTAAATAGAATTAATTATACATATATATATATATATATATGTGGTCTGCTGTCAACACATGTGGGGCAATGCCTTGTGCTTGGAGGGCTGAGGGGGTGGGTGAGAGCAGAGACTACAGTGATGTGGCTCAATGGTCACATTTTTAGTTTATTTTATCTAGGTTCCCTCTTAGGGATAATAAGAAAAACGTTATTTTTTATTTTATTATTTAAGCAGTAATCAAACCCAGAAAAATTCATTATTCGTGTTTAACAAAACAATTTAACTGAAACTGAGGTAATATGAACACAAGAGCCCAATTCCCTGTTTTCATAACCTTCTCCAAGTCCTGCAGCACGTGACCTCTGTGGTAAGACTTCAAGCAAGCAATAAATCCCAAATTTTAACTTGCATATACTTGTTGGCAATGCATCTTAAGATTTAAAACATTTAGTGTTTTCTTTTTGGAAGAGTAGTGAATCAGAGCAACACAGCTCCAGCCCTAGCTCTAAATACTTATCCTGTCTACAAATTTCATACCCATACAGTTAATTTAATAAGACTGCAAATTAAAAAGTGGATTTTTGTAAGATGTTGACAACACGGTATTTACAAATGTTTACAAAATCGGTTGTTTATGTTTATTTGCTTCCATAGGTACATAAAATATTTTAAACTGCTTTAATATTCTCCATGTTAAAAAAGCTACAAGTGATACAATCTCTGCTCAGAAACTCTAGGACCATCCACTGTCCTGATATCACCTTTCTATGCAATTCCATTTCTGCCAAAAGCTTTCTTTTGAAGTCTGGCAGGAGCTTCCAACTCCCAGTTAAATTCTATTTATTAGACTAATAAAAAACACACACATAAAACAGTCACATAATTTAGAGTCTTTCTGTCAGGCAGTTTCAGGCTCTGGCACAGCTCAAAACAATTAGAAGACCAGAAATCAGATTCTACCTTATTTTTGAAGTGCACTTCAATGGGCATAATGAAGCCAGCGTAGCCAGACTCCTCCACCTTGTAGGGGGGCTCCTTGCACACTGAAAGAGAACAAATAAATGTGAACTTGGAATTTAGAACAACCTCATGTGAGCCAAAAAGGAGCTGCAAGAGGAGAAACGGGCCCCTGAGAACTCAGGACACAGTTAAAACAGTGACCTTTGTGGAGAAAACCACACAGAATAAGATGGTGGCCACAGGCTTAGCTAAGAACATGAAAATCTGTTCTTAGCTCCTCCCATGGAAAGGAAACATAAAATAACTCCAGGCCAGAGTCTCTGTGAGATTCTTCCCCCACTCTGCAGTGAGATACAATTACATTTCTGGGCTGTTCCACAACGGTGCAAACTGCCAGTTCAAGCTGTCTGGCAAGAAAAGGCCAAGACCCAAAAGGTGGAACAGCACAGAAAGGTAACATTTACTTTGATGCCCATATTTATTAATCAAAACACTATAACACGCAAGCAGATGCTTATTTTTCCCTTGAAATCCTCCCCTGCAATCCTCAGTCCTCAAGATCAGCTAACAGGCTGCTTCCCCCAAAGGTTCACAAACCTGAAGGGCAGGTGAGCACTGCTATTTATTTCACACACAAGGAAACACAAGGAGGAAGGTGAACCAGTTTGCTGCTAAGGTCAGAGCTGCTTACTGCAGAAACAGCAATTAGAAAAGTTAATTGCTTCAGAGAAATTAATCTGTGTGTTTCCTGCCTCAGTTGCCCCTGTCCCGCTACCTGGTGTAGCTTCATGCTCCTGAATCCTTCCTGTTACCTGCATTTCAGGAGAGGGATATCCAGCTCAAAGGATTGCAGGATCATTTATTTGGCCATGACGTAGCAGCACACAACAGCTGCCACAAGAAACATGAGACCCACACAGATATTCTCCCTCTCAGGAGCCGGATGCACTTGCATATAATTTATGCACTACAATATATGTAAATAAAGTCAATTAAGTAATTAGAGGAATTCAGTGCGAATCTTTTGAGTTTCTCGTAAGAATTCCAAGTAATTAATATGATTAGGAAAGAGTGCATCAAACCTAAAAGCACACAAATTATTTTCCTTTAATGTAGATGTATTATCCCCAGCTCTCAGCATTTCTACCATCATTAAGGTGCTGGAAAGCAGCACTCAAAATTCAGCTGAAAAAAAAAAAGGCTTAGCTAAAAATAATAAAAACCTCCAGACTTGCTTTAACTTGAATTTTATATAAGAATCCTGTCATTTAGAGGGAAAACCCCCAAATCAAAGAGCAGTGCCAATATGGCAGCAGGAATCTCCAGCCTATCTGCCAAGCAGCCTTTGTTCCTCTGCCCCTCTATTCTGACAAATTCCAGTGACTCCAGGAGGAATCTGCCAACAGCACGAGCCCACCTGCAGCACCAGGATCTGCTCCAAGTAAAAGGGAACCATCTGAAGGAATCCTTCAAACAAATCTAGGAATAGGATGGATAAGCCACAGTTTTTATGCACAATGTGGACACACCTTGGTCAAAGACACACTGGCCTTAGGAGAGAGTCAAGGAAGCATGGAAAACTCAGGGATTGGGAAAAAGTATCTCTGTGAAGATAGATACAGCAAATAACTGAGCAAAGGCCATGGTTTTGCACTGCCAGAGGGCAGGGATTGATGGGATATTGGGAAGAAATCCTTCACTGTGAGGGTGGGGAGGCCCTGGCACAGGTTGGGCAGAGAACCTGTGGCTGCCCCTGGATCCCTGGAAGTGTCCAAGGCCAGGTTAGAGCAACCTGGGATAGTGTGAGGTGTCCCTGCCCCGGGCAGGGGGGGGAATGAGATGATATTTAAGGTCCCTTCCAACCCAAACCATTCCAGGATTCTATGTTCTATCCCAACACACTTGCTTGCAATAAATTAATTACACCAAATGACAAGAATTGTAACCCAGCAGATTGCAACTTTCATTCTACAAATTAGATTTCAGCTCAGTACTGCACTTGCTTATCATACATCAGCTTTACTGCATCAGCTTGAAGGAGACATTATTAACACAGAGACTGTATTCACATCCTTGGGAGCTGAGCACCTTGGAGTTATTTTCCACTGTGAACTCTCACAAATATCCAATGTCACCGGTTGTCCTAAGACATCCTGAACACCCTTCTTCCAAAGCAGGATTTCCAAGTATGCACATTTCAAAGTAATTTTATGCAATACTCACAGGCAGCTTTATTTCTTAGAACAGTAACAGTGCAACTGCGCAGGATTTCCCTTACACAGATGTAACTGCACTGCTGCTGAAAAGTGCAATTCTTGCTCCTCCACCCCAGGAGTTCCTGCTGCCTCCCATCAAGAACAAGGTTTGTTTTGCTGCACACTCAGAAAATATCACTACAATATGTACACTCTCCCCAACCACAGGAACATACAGCCAGTGGCAAAGAGACCATCACCCTCTGGCATCACTCATTTCTGCTGGGTTAATCCACCCCAACTGGCACCTGGGAGTGGATATTGCAGGAATGCACAACCAGTGCAGAAGTCTATATACCCCAGTGTGCCCAGTATCTGAGCATCTCTCACCAATCATGTGCTTCCAGCTTTTGCTGGCCAATTCTAACAAATCAAACCCATCTTCCCCATTCTGTAACATGAATTATCTTCTGCTGTCACTTGTGTCTTGAGAAGCTCCACATACTAATGCTTAAATAAGAGGAAAGAGCACCTCACCTCCTGCCCTTTCACCAGAAGAAAGGTCCCATTCTCCCTGACCTTCCTCAAACACAGTGGGAAAGGTTAAAGCTGGAGTGCACACAATGGACATTTTACAGAAAACTGACAGTGTGAGACAACCTTTACTTGCAAAATGCTCTTTCCCACAGAGCACCCCTGATAACACATCTTCAGCCACACACTCACCTCGCTTGGGTTTTGGGAAGCTCTCATGTAGCCGAAAGACCACCCTTTCCACAAAATGCTGGATGTCACACTGCTCTGGGCCACGGACAAACACCATCCAGTCATGGGTGAAGCCTTCCGTGGTGGGCTTCTTCCTCAGCTGGGCTCGGTGCCCCAGCTCCAGCTTCACTTGCACTGTGCACTGTTTTAGGACAGAGGCAGGACCGTAAGCAAAAAGAAACAGTTTATTTTCTGTCACAAAGAACACTGAGAGCAGCCCCTGGATGAGCCAGGGAGAAACGCGACAGCCTCCACGGACAGATCAGCCTCAAGCTGAAAAGCAGTGCTGTCAACAGAAAAGGTATCATAAAAATAGCTCCCAGCACCATTTCATACCTATCTTCCCTCTAATATTAACAGTGCAGAGAAAGCAGCTTTAGAAAAGGGATCAGTTTCTCTGCTTCACTTATCAGTTAAATTGTCAGCAAAGTCCTAATTGCGGAATCTTTATTTCTAGAAAGTGTCAGAGACAGAACTTGATGTTCACAGCTTACAGAATTCACAGCACTGACAGAAAACTAATCTTGAAACAGGAAGAATCAGATCATGAATTGGTGGTTTATGATATTCTCTAGAATGTATCACCTGCCAGAATAAAACTATCGTGCTTCCTGTATTCTAAATATATTTCATTAATGCACTTTCAAAGACCAAGTTATCAGATCTGCCTGCACAATGTCCAACACTAAACTGACCTAATTCTGATTTGCACTCCTGAATCCTGCTCTAATCACTAACAGAGAAGGTGTATTCTACGTCTTGCTAAAAGCACAAAAATCCCATTAAGTGTCTTAAAAGCCAGGTGAAATTAATGGTGAAGATCCACATATTATTGCAGACTTCACAGGAGAAAGGAAATGAATTAAACAGATGTAACAGAGGAAAGGCCAACGGGATTCAGACACAGGATAAATCAAGGAAATCTTAGGGCCAAATTTGTAGTCAGGGAGTAACACTCAAGGTATCTGACTTTTGTGCATATTTGTTACACAAGCCAGAGCAGCAACACAGTGATGCCAAACTAAATCTGCCAAAATCCAGCTTCAGCATCAGAAGGTTTATAGAAAAAGAGGCAGTTTTTAGTGCCTACCCCCTTCTTCATTTCAGAAGGTTTGAAAATAAGTGTCTTGTTCTTCTTGGCAGGTCCCAATTACAATTGGGAGAGGCAACATTATTTGTCATTACCTATATTACATGTTGACCTGGAGCCAAACCAAGGACATGATAGACAATGAACATGAAAAGAGAAAGCTTCCCAAGCTCTAGACAAATGTTAAGGAAGATTATCATCCTTATTTTCCCTCCAATGAACTGCAACAAAAAGTGTGGTCACAATTAATGCTCATAAAATATTTTGCATCTCCAATCTGACATTTTTTTTCAGAGCATGGTGCTGAAAAAGCACAAGTCACTCCACCTCAGTCTTCTTGTCTTTGTAAAAAGCTCTCACAGGAGGTCTGCAGAGCACCAGGCATCAAAGCCTGACCTCCCAAATTGCAGTCCAGTTCAAATTTCAACCATAAGCCTTAACACACTCTTTCAGGCACTTTAAATCCTTACAGCAAAATACCTTTTTACAGCTGCCATCCAACGCATCAATTCTAAGGCTCAGGGACAAACTCATCTAATTAATTCCCTCACTGGTATTGCTACAGCATTTCTGTGGGATACCTTCCCCTGCAAGTTCCCTTGGCAGGCCATTTTCCCCCGTTTTTAAGGCTTATCTACACTGGCTCCATCTCAAGGAGCACGGCCGGCTGTTCTTTCATGTCGCATTAAGGACTCGGAAGAAAGGCAAGGTGTGCACAGCAATCCCTCCAACGCTGCAAAAGCATTATGTGGGAGAAATCCTGAGCTCACGTTGGAGTGTGCCTGCAGGCCTGCTTTATCTGGGATGCTTCCCACAGTGTTCACATCCCCTGAGCCAGTCTGTGCCGCAGCCTCACGTTATCGATTCCATAATTACCCTTTAAATCCTGCTACTGTTGCCAGTTACTACCCCTCTCCTGAGAAGTGCAAATGACTGTCAGGCTACAAAATCTGTCTTTCCGAGTTGAAACGGCTGAGAAATTGTAGCTGAGAACCAGATGGGGCTGCGTGGAAGAGACCGAAATTAAACATAAAAGAGAACTGTTTAACTGAGAGTGAAAGTTGTACTTGCTGCACTCCTCACACCCCGCTCCAATTAACAATCGCTGAGAATTAAGCCAGAAGTTGAAAACACATTTGAAAATAAGATCCCCCAACATAACCAACATCCAAAGTTGCTCCGCTGAAAATGGAGGGTTTTTTTCCTTTTTTCCAAGCGTGTCTCTCAACAAAGGGAAATCAGGATCCTATTCAAACAATTTGTAATAATACAAAGGAGCCCGCTTTCAACTTCTCAATAAACATTCTGAAGGCTGCTCTAGTTTTTGTTTGATGTGCTAATTGCCTGAAAGCCATCAGCAGCTCCCATTCCCGCTCCTCCGGGTGATTATCCGGGATAGCGGGGCTTATTCCCGAACCTCAGCCCGGGAGGTACCTGTTACCCGCTCCCGCGCACACAAAAGGCTCCCCATCCACATCACCTCAGGTAAACTTCCAGCATCCATCCTGGAACCCCCGGGCCGGCAGTGACTCTCCCGGTGGCATTAACCCTTCCTGGCGCGGCTGGGGGGGGTCGCACCGCCGGCACCTCCCAACCCGTCCATAATCCCGGGCAGGAATTTGCGGGAAATGCTGCTGCCACCCCCCGCCGGGGGCGAGGCTGCAGCGGCCGCCCACGGAGGGGCGAGGGCTGAGACCCCCCCAGAAGGGGAAGGGAGGAGGTGTGACCCTAAAAAGGGTGTGAGATGTCCCTCCCCAAATGTGGGGTGGCAGGGAGATGTGCCCCCCCCTCCAAAGGGATTGAGGAGAAGGTGTGCCCCCCTAAAAGGGTGTGGGGAGGATGTGCCCCCGAAATGGGGAGTGGGAGGAGGTGCGCTCATCAAACGGGGGGTGTAAAGATGTGCCCCCCCAAACGGGACTGGGGAGGAGATGTGCCCCTCAAGTGGGACTGAGGAGGAGGTGTGCCCCCCTAAAAGGATGTGGGGAGGAGGTGTGTCCCCCAAATGGGGGGTGGGAGATGTGCACCCCCAGAAGGGTGTGAGGTGGAGATGCTGCCCCACAAAAGGGTGTGAGGAGGACGTGTGTCCCCCAAATGTGGGGTAGAGAGGACGTGTGTCCCCTCAAATGGGATTGAGGTGCAAGTGTGCCCGCCCAAACAGTACTGGGGAGGAGATGTGCCCCCCAAAGGGCTGTGGGGGGGAGATATGCCCCCCAAAAGGGGTGTGGGGGGGAGATGTGCCCCCCCAAAGGGGGTGTGGGGGGGAGATGTGCCCCCCCCAAAGGGGTGTGGGGAGGAGATGTGCCCCCCCCAAAGGGGTGTGGGGGAATATATGCTCCCCAAATGGAGTGTGGGGGGGAGGTGCATCTCCCCAAAGGAGTATGAGGAGGAGATGTGTCTTTCAAATGGGGTGTGTGGAGGTGTGTCCCCACAAGGGGTGTGAGGAGGATGTGTGACCCCCCAAATGGGACTGGGGAGGAGATGAGCCCACCACCAAGGGGGTGTGGGGAGGAGGTGTCCCCCCTAATGGGTGTGAGGAGGACATGCGCCCCATAGATAGGGGGTATGGAGGGGGTGCGCCCCCCCCAAAGATGGTGTGGGGAGAAGGTGTGCCCCACAAATGGGACTGAGATGTCCCCCCCAAACGGGGGGTGGGGAAGAGATGTCCCCCCACAATGGGGTTGTGGAGGAAATGTGCCCCCCAAGGCGGGGCGATGCTCCCCAACACCACCGTGGGGAATCAGCCCCCCCTTCCCGAGGACAGAGGTGCCCCCCCCACGCAGC